>JAPSGF010000005.1:27230978-27260164 GCA_035772895.1 Perdix hodgsoniae | reverse complement strand
AACTTTCCAAACTGATTTATTCCTTCGACCTTTCAGCTCTCCTTGCTGAAATACAGCCGAAGCAAGAGCGGGGAGACAGCATTCAGAAGGCACAGATCGCAGCAAAAAGAATTCCCGATGTACAAATAGGCAACGAACAGACTCCCATCCCAAACCAAAGAAATATAGAGGGGCATTCAAACATTTCCAGAGTAACATAGTCGTAAATCAGAGGTGTCCCTCGGAAGTGTGGAGCCCTGAGAAGGAAAAATCCATCACACACTTTTTAGTCGCAAGAGATTCCTTTTCTCCCGTAGGTCACTGGATATGGGAACTCCGGTTCTGTCCGGTGATGGCTGTGATCCCAGGGAGCATCTTCACCCCGTCTGAAACACAGCCCCCATCGTCTCCCTGAAAGAGAGAAAGCACTGGTACATCGCATAGCAATTTAGTGCCAAAGAAGGCTGATACTCAGCACAAACGGGCAACGAAATCAGACAGGTTATTTTTCCATTTTCAATGGATAGTGTTAACAATAATGGCATAATTAGCACTGTTTTATTAAGGCTATTTTTTACAACATGGTTAGAGGTGGAAGCTTTGGAAAGAAGAGAATGATAGGTGAGTGATGCTGGGTGTAAATACAAGCTGATAGACTGACAGCAAATAATACGTAAATGGCATTGAGGAGAGAGGACAGCACTGTGAGTAGGATGTGCCCAGGAGAGCGTGTAATGGCATTTACAGGATCCGATCCAGCACAGATATCTGCCTCTGTGTAGCTCTGAATATGGGATCCAGGCATCTGCACGGAGGGCATCTGCCTTTTCTTTTCATTATTATTATTATCACTGTTTTCCTTGCTAGCTGCCAGAAGCAGCATTTCTCTGCCACCACCGAAGGCTTCAGAGATTACAACTCATTCCATCAAGACCTGAAGAAGAAGGGCCCGATTCTGCTCCAAGAACAACAGGGACAGTTTGCTCGTGGAAACCAGATCTGCTTCTTCACTGTTGTCAGTGAGTACATTGTGAAGGAATTTGGGCTTTCGATTTCAATTGCTATCACTTCCAGACTCGTCGAGAGCCATAAAACTGCGGCATCTTTTTAATGTTACCATGAACTGTAAAAACACAATCTGCATGTCAAACTCACTGATTTGAAAACAGAAGAATATTTATGGTGTATATCTCATTTGGCGGAAGGCATAGGTAAATGAAAATGGACATAATTTTGGTGGCTCCCCTGATGAAGACTTCTGACTTTTGGTTTTGTTTTAGATTAAACCAAAGGAGAACTCAGCCCCCAGCTCTCCATGCTGTACACCACCAGGGCTCCCATCATGGGAGTCTGTGCCCCAGGAGGAATGAGTGAATGAGGGGTGTTTGTCACACACGGTGTCATTGGTGTCTGCCTCATCACACAGTGCGCAGTTACAGCTGGCAGCTGTCTGCTCCCTCTTGCAGAACTTCCCTTCCTAGACATAGGGAAGTTTTAGGCCTGATTCTGCTCCATATGGGTTGAAGCAAAGCTACTTTTACACAGTCTTATCCAGCCAGGGTGGAGAGGGGTGGAGCCGAAGCTCAAAGCACTGGGGATAGACCCTGAGAGGTAGAAGTGGAATCACCATCTGCTCTGGCCAGAGAGAATGGGTGCAGAGAAGGTGGGGATGCCCCTTTCCTGGAGGCACTCAAGGCCAGTTTGGATGCGGCCCTGGGCAGCCTGAGCTGGTGGCAGCCTTACCCATCGCAAAAGGGTTGGAACTGGATGGGCCTTAAGGTCATTTCCAAACCAAGCTATTCTATGTTTTTCTGATTCCAAAAGTCTCAGCTCGTATACTTGGATCCTGGGGACCCTTTTCTTCCCCAGGAAAGGATTGAGAAGGTTTCTCTGAATAGCTGCGGGACCTCTCACAATCAGGGGATTGGTTAATCAAGCGTTTTCTGAAGTGGATGTATTGCTCCAGAGGCACAACTGTACATCACTTGGAAAGAAGGGGAATTTTCCTTTTGATTCACATAGGAGATGACCTCATGGGAACAAACTACATGTAAATAGAGATACATGTAAAGCTACATATAAAGGCATTCCATTTGGGGAGAGGAGGAATGGAAAGGTATGTTAAAAAATATATATATTAGAAAAGAAGCTAAAAAAATAAAGGGGAGGTTGGGGGGAGAGAGAGGAAGGAAAAAGAAAATCCAGCTACCTAGCACAGCCATCACAATGTCAATCTCCTCACTCCATGCTGAAGGTCCTGAGAAAAGTGGATGAAATGAGACAGAAGTTTTGTCCATCTCTGCCTCATTCAAATTCTACTGAGGGGAAAATAAATAAACAGACAAATAAACAAACCTCGAATATGGACCTTGGGGACACTTTGACTGAGAATTGTACCCAAATCTACTCACATGAGTCAAAAATCAAAACGCTTAACATCCAGCAATGAATTCAAGAAACTTTTACTACTGGCATTCAAGCTGAAATAACACCAAATTATCATGGCACACCTTGACAGCAGCTGTGACCACCTGGTTTATTTTTGCACCAATATGTCCATGCAGAGCTCTCAGGGGTACTGCATCCATAAGCTGGGTTTATCTGACACAAGCAGAACATCCATCCCAGAGCTCTAGCTAAGTACTTCAAGTTGCTTCACTCAGCTCCGCCCGGGGTTTGCATCCTGTGTGCATCCTCAATGCCTGCCCACCACCTCTCCTTCCCCTGTCTGGCCAACCCATGGTCCACTAGCCAGGGACAGAGGTGTCTCCTGTGGCAGGTGAGCATGGAGCAGTGTCCTGAGCACTGCTGTCAGAACAGCTGAATTGTCCTTGCAACCCATGCTTGTCTCTGTGCTCTCAGAGCTCAGGTTTGGGTGCACTCTGAGCATCATGCTTCAGAAGACTATTGAGCCTATGAGGAAAAAAAAAGAAGGCAAAAGTAGAGGTGTAGGAAACTTTCACAGTAACATGCTTTTGTCAACGGGCACTGAGTTCAGCTAGGAACAAAGAGGGAATCCTGAAAACCGAGGTGGGAAGCCTGCAGCTGAGAGACAGACCATCTCTGGGGTGTATTGGCATTGTGTGGGAGAGAGAAATCAGGGCACGTTCGTGCAACTGCCCTGCCTGAAAGTGGGCGTGAGAAAGGCTAATGTTAGAAGCAAAGCTCAAGTGCCTGTGTGTCTGCTGTTTCTGAAAGAGGAAATGAGCACATACTGGGAAGCCCTGGCAGGGAAAGGCAGGGGTTGTTTCTCAGGAAGGGCAGTACTGCCCGAGGCACGGCTAATAGCGCGAAGGCTGCAGACGTGGTTAACTGCTTTCTCCAGGGCTTCCCTGCAGTGCTGTTCCGTGCTGGCCGGCTCTGGTTCTCTGCCGGCTGGGAGCACACGCCTTCAGACACTCATCTCCCGGGAACAAATCCCGAAGTCTCTGGCATCCATGAAGGATTCGAGGAGGGAACGCGGCCCAGCCCTGGCTCTGCGGGGCTCCGAGATCCCTGTTTCCCGGCCAGCTCAGCCCTGCGCATGCCTCCCACTCCCCTCCATGTGCCGCATCCCTCCTCCCGCAGCGCCAATCGCCGCATCCCACCTCCTCCTCCCACCCGGCCGGCGGTCCCCGGCTGTGATCACCGCGGCCCTACACAAACTGCTGTCTTCTTGCGCCCCCCACTGCTGATGGGCCGCAGAGATGAAAGGAGCCAAGTCAGGTGCTCGCCCATTCTTTTTTTTTTTCCCCCGTGATAGAGAAGCTCTTTTCCCAGGAGCGGGCGGGCGGCACCCCGGGCAGGGCAGGAGACAGCGAGACCGCGGCATTCCCAGCGACTGGGGGGCACCAAAACCTCCCAGTGCCTCCCCCTGAGTGTCACAGTCCAGGACAAATTCTCTGGTTCTTTCCGAGCTGACATCAGCATCATTTTTCCAGGCCAAGAACATTTTGCTCAGACCAACGTAAAAGTTCTGGCAACCCGGCTAGGGAGAGAAATAGCTGTTACAGGTTACACCTGAACTGGAACAAGTCATTCCAGCATAGCACTTTGAGAATGTCATGGCACATGGCCTCAGTTTGGCCGCAGTTGTCCATCTGTCCCTTCTGCACTCCCCACTGCCGTTGGCCACCCCAAAAATGGACAGGTGGCCAAGGACTGGATGTGCAGAGCGGGACTGCAGAGGAATAAACACCCCCCTGTGCTTTAGCTGGCTTCACCAGCTTCTCCTGAGACATAACATATGCTCTTCACTTAAATCCATGGTGTGTGCCTTATCCCACATCTTCTCTGATATGTATATCCATGTATCTGTATGTAAACACACACACGCACATTATTTGTGACACTTACACGTATAGATATATTCTTCCTGCCCTCGTTCTCTCGTTAAAATCCAGTTTCAAAAAATCTGTTCAAATCCAGAAGGACCACATCACTGTGCCAGCACATACCTCCTGCCACGGGTATGCAGCAACCCGAAGGAATCCTTCATTTCCAACCCACAACACCCTGTATGAATGCTTTTAGTCATGCTGCCAATCAAAAATAAATAAATAAATAAATAAATAAGAGTGAAAAGTCTGTGGAACACATCCCACGTGCTGCTCTTATTTGTTCAGTGCTCAGGTACGCCTCGATTGCCGATTTTCTACTTAACCCCGACTCGTGCTGGGTAGGAAACACGAATAACCTGATCTTTATCTTCCTCCCCCCCGGCACCAACACGGCAAGACCGTCCCGTAGGGAAAGCTTTGAAACTTTTTCCATTCACGGCTTTCCTCCCTTCAGCTCTTCTCTCTCCTTTCCCCTAGAGCATTAGCACGGGGTTCAGCCCCCGCACCGCAGGGATGGGAGCCGGCGCCCGCAGCTCTCTGCCCGGCACGGCCCGCAGCCGGAGCTCTGTCCCCTCGGCAGAGCCGGACACCAGAAAACGCGAGAGGAGGCACACATGCTTTAAACACATTTTGACTCTGTTTTGCCTAGCAGCAGGTTGCCGGGCCCTTGAGACGCATGAAGTGTTCTTTACCGGGAGCCACGCTTTGCTAAGGCATCCCCGACCCCCTCCCTGCTCCCATTTCCCTTGCGGCAAATAAGCACTCCTTAGAGAAGGGAAAAACCTGAGCAGGTTAATTCTACTTCCTAAATGTGTTTAACTGCAGTCACTAGAGTGCTTGGGGAAAAACCCTACCTATCGTTCTCTATGTTTCTTTTGAAAATACCTCTATATAAATTAAAAATAATAATAATAATAAATAAAACAAAACCCTCCCAACTCAGATACATACAGTGTGAAAGGGGAAATGCTCCTTGACACCCAGGCTGAGTGCAAGAGATGCACTAGAAATAGGATAAAGCCAAGAGCGCGTGCTGCCGAACTCCCTCCCAGGGGGGAAGGAGCAAGCCTGGGGGCTGCAGGGGGCAGCTGCACAGTGGGAGCTGGCTGCCCACCCCATCGTGGGTGGATGTGGATTTACTGTGGAGGACACAAATCCACCAACCCAATCCAATGGAGCAGTGTGGGCTGAGCTTGCTGCCGCCACACCCTGCAGAGCATCTTCTGTTGAGATTGTGGGAGGGAGGACACCCAACTTCGTGGTAGACAGAACATTTTTAATTGCACGGAGCTTATTATTTTACCCTACAGAAGGGACAGTAAGATGGTTCAGATCCTTTTGAGGTCATCTGGAGGCTGGCTTCAGTGACAGCAGCTTGGAATGTAGCGCTGGGAATGACCTCTCTCCCCTACAAGCCTTTCCTCTAATGCCGAAGTCACCAAACCAACTCTGTTTTGCTTTATACTGCCCCAGAAGGGGCTGATTTCCAATCGGGTGGTAGGGCTGGAAAAAAATCTGCCCTTGAGTTGGTAACTCCCAGCAGAACACAGAGTGGACATACCGAAACCATGTGTCCTAAGTGGCTGCCACACACAGCACGCAGCCAAACAGCCATCCTTCCATTTCTTTTTTTTTCTTTTCTTTTCTTTTTTTTCTTTTTAATGACAACATCGCCGTGTGTGCTTGTATAAATCCTCGGTGATTTCACAGCTCCCCACGGTAATATCACCAGGCTGACTCTTATGATTTCCTCCACGCCTGCACAGTTTTGGATTTATAGGTCTCTTACATACTCATTCACAGAAATAAAAAGGGTGGGAGTGGAGACGACTTGATTTCTGGCTGCTTTCTGAAGTTTCCATGCCAGATCCATGCAAGATCTAGTGCTTTGGAAATGTGGGTTTGTAAACCAATCCCTTAACTTGCACCCACATTAGGGAGTTAGGCACACACTCCCATGCACACGTACACACAAAGTCACGCCTAAAGAAGGGTTAAAATATTCTTCAAGTATGTACTGTGAAAGAGAAAGAGAAGAAAAAAATAAAATAAAAGACACCCAAACTCCCCCCAAAAAACAAATAGTCTTGAAGGAATCTTTGTATAGCAGATGCATTAATCCCATATAATAACCACTCTGGTGCCTGCTGGGTCAGAATTCCCCCAGCACTGAGAAATCCGAACTTTGTGTGGATTAGGATGAAATCAGATGGATACCTCAGCATGAAAATTGGACAGTGCAAGAGCAGCTGCTGGGCGAGCCGAAGGGTCTGTGTTTGCAGAAGGTTAAGGCCCAAGCCAGTCATCACCAGCTCAAGATAAGCAAATGCAAGTGGCAATGATGACAGGAATCAGGAAAGTAGTGCTCTAAACCTGATAGCTCTTTGCGTAGAGGGGAATTCTCAGCTCGTCTCTCCATACAGGGATGTTATTCCACCCTCCTTACTTCTATGCTGTGCATTTGCCAAGTGTTTTCCTGATGATAGCACAACCTTTAGAGAGAGCCCATCTCTACCTCCCCTGCAAGAAATGGCTCTGCAGGAGAGCTCCACGGGGTAAATGCCAAGGAAGGCAACACGTGGGTCTTGGTCAGGGCTCTGGCAGATTACAGGAGATCTGTATGTGCCTCAGTGAGAGCAGCCTAGAATAGAAGCCAGCACTTTGCTCCTAGGACAGGCGCTAATGTATGAATGAGTTAAGGATATTCTCAGTGAAAACGTGGCTGCTTCCAACCCCTTCAGAGAGGCCAGTGGTCCATGAAGAGAACTTGGGCTTCTAGCAAAGTGTTGGATGGGGCATCTTTTAACAGGAATATCATATCCTAAAAGAACTGAAAAAGCTAGCTAGGAGAAAGAAGGCAGCCTTTCTGCCAAGTGTCTGTGGGCTTCCCGCTCCAGTGCAAGAGAAAGGCACCATCTCTGTATGAATGGCAGAAGTGCTGCCCACAGACTATACTTTCCATGGCATCAAGCCTTTACACTCATACATGAGATCCTTCCTAAGGAGTGGCAGTCTCCCACCAATACACATGAACTAAAGTTTCTTGTGTGCAAGTACTTGCACTCAGATACACCTTGGATTCACAACTAACCAAATATGTTTTTACTCTCTCTCTGCCTCCTGCTTGGAGGATTTTGCACACTCTTTGTATAGCAGAAGTTAATCAGAACAGTTCAGAGGATGTGTGTATCACAGAGTTAAAAGTGGTGGATATTTGTTTTGAGCCAACCAACACTTTTCAGTGGGTGCTAGCTTTCAGATGCCTTCTCACTTACTACATAATGAAGAGGTGGATCTGACCTATGTACCAGGCAAGTTCAGTGAGTAATTTGTACTTTGTAATCTGTAGAGTGACACAGCTCCAGATAGAGAGCTGTTATTAAAGAAGTCTGTGACTGGAGGCTAAAGACTTGTTCACACATGGAAATGGCTGCAAACATCCATGCAGGACTTGCTACTCCACCTCAGATCCACACCCTGTCTCAGCCTTGGGTGAGTTTCCTTGTCAGACAAACCCAAGTTTGCAATGGAGATAAGGAAGAACACAGGATCTCATTCAGAACAAGAATGTTCATGTATGGAGGTACTGGGGGAGGCCCATTGTGTTTAAGACTCAGATCCTATCTTAACAGCAGATGCTAATTAGCATGGTGTAATCCTTTCACTAACTTCCTAGTTCATCAGGAGTGTCCTGTGATGGTTTGAACCAGGTTCATCTCAGAACCAGGTTCATCTCATCTAAGTGTAATCAAATTAAACTCAGATGAGGCAAAGGGCTCCCATAAGTCTCCATGCAGATTTTTGGTTGGAACCACAATGCAGGGCACTTACATTCTGAACAGAGGTTGGGTACGAGGTGTTGAAACTAATTTGTTTGGAAATGGAGGCCTCATTTGAGCAGAGTAGACTCACTCACCCCCACTGTGCCTGACAGACCACTCGAGAAATGATGATGCACTTAGATGCAAGTTAGCACCTCACAGCTATGACAGCACAGCTGATGGACACAGCATCTCATAGTCCACCACAGTGAGATGGAAAATAGGTTTGTAGAAACCACTGCTGGAACACATTAATTAGAATCTCTGACTCCTGGGCCCTGACAGCTTTGCTGACAGGGCAGAAGAGATCTTTACCTTCAGCTGCTTCATTCCCAGCTACTGTTATTAATTAACCTAACATGATTTCAGTTTAAATTAACACACCAGACACCGTGGCTGAGGAGCAGACATCCCCCTTTTACAGCTGGAGCAAAAACAGCAGTAACCTCTTCAGCTACATCAGCTAAATCGAAGATGAATCATCAATCATGGCCCTCAGCTAAATGCTGTGCTACCCAGATACCCTGCTTATGTATTTACTCCTGCTTAAGCATCTCATTTCTATACGAGCAGCTTTTTGTCAGCAAGAGGGCAACCAGTCAGCACGTTAAGATAGTAATGACTCAGGAATGGGGATGTCACCTATAGAAATGTCATCTACAGAACGGTTTAACCAAACATTTCTTCTCCTGTAACCTATGTAAATGGGTGCACAGACAAAACTCTAGCTAAAGTGACAGGGTGTTTTTTTTTTGCTGCAGACCAGCTCTGAAGCCTCAACAATAAATTTTCCTTGCAGTTATCCATGCTCACATGGGCCTGTTCTGATCCACACTGCTCCTCTCCCATCTGGACCGTTCCGCTCAGCTCAAATCACTCAGACTGTGGCCACGTTTGCACGGCACTCACACGCTGTGTACTGTTGTATGGGATATCTCCAAAACAGCATCTCCAAACCGTGCTAAATCACATTCCAGCCCTGCCTGATTCCACAACACAGATTTGGGACCAAACCTTGTGACATAGTTTAACCAGTTGGAAAGGCTTTTTTTTTTTTTTTAATCTCAGAAAAAAAATCTGTTTAGAAGGCACTGGAGTGTGGATGATGAATTTAGGAGGAGAGTGGGAGCCAGGAAATCTGGAGCTCCTTTCCTGCCTGACTGCTGGCTCTGTGGCCTTGGGCAAGCCCTAATCTTTCCGACTCCACTTCCCGGCCTGTAAAATATCAGTTACTTCGTGGTGATGGCTGCAGTAGTGACCGGTTGGCAGTTTTTCTGTGGTAAAGAAAACTTTGAACATTATTGCCAATAGTATTTTAAAGAGGAACAACATCCTCATTGTTCATATTGATATTTAAGGACAATAAACTCAGAAAAACCCACCCGCTCACCCTATTCATTAGGATCACTTTACAGCACTCCTCCACAAGTCTGTATCTGGAAAAGGGACAAATCCAGTTTGTAATTTGATTCATCTGCTTAGGGGCATCCCAGGCATCATACAGCTGCTGTGCAACATCTGAAATGGAAACAGCCCAATTTTCATCAGAGCAGATTTCGACTGGAAGAAAATTTTTTTAAATGGCAATCTTCACGCTTTTCTCCCAGGCTTCTATTCTGTACCACTTTCTCTTTTTACCCATTTTGATCACACAAAAACATCTCCCTTTTCCCTCTCAGCAAGTTAAAATGAAACTCCCGAAACTCTGCAGATTTAACATCTCTGTTTAAGATTTTTTTTCATGAAAAATGGCTGCTTGCTGTCAACTCTTTTTCAAGCCACCTATGTTCCCAAGCCTCTCCCAAGGCAGACTGTGGCCAAGTAAGCTGCTGCTATCTTGTGTTTCCTTGCTGTCTCCAGTGCTCATCCACCACCTTTTCCCAGGGACAGAAAACCCACTGTGGTAGGGGACACCTCTGTGTTTTCCGCTGTGTCCAAATTGGGTCCTGCTTAATGGTGCTAAGCATTAGTGGCCGTAATAACAGCATTGAAGAGGTACAACAAAGGATTTGTTATCCCCAGTAATACCTCACTGCTGGAGCAGTCCCAGAGGCCATTCTCAACCTATCTGACGCATGAAGACAGGCGCAGCCAAGAGTTCCTGGCCACCCTTGCTCCAGGACTTTGTATGGAAGGGTGGGAAGCTGAACCAAAGGACCCAACCGCAGTTCGGGCTCTTCAGAGGTGGCAAATATATTCCATCTGTCACACCACTGCTTGGCTCTGTAAGCACTAAGTAAATCTGAAATATAGCCGAAACCCTCTATAAAAGTAATGTAAACCTCCAAGATCTATAACCAATGCTTTGCACTCTCTAATGTTCTGTTGTAGGTTTTATTGCAAGAATGTTTAATAGAAAGTCATTTACCTACACCCACTTCCTGGGTAGGACAGTGTGTCTGACAAGTGTCTGTCTGGAGGAAACCACAGCAAAGCCATCATAACCAACTTTTTGTGGAAAACAGCCTTTCTTATTAATTCTGTAGTCTCTGGTTGTTTCTCTTCCATTTCCTTGATTCCGGGCCTCTCTTGCCATTGCCCCTGTTGTGCCTATGTGCTCTGCTTAGGAAGCTGTAATAGAGTTTGCACCTCTCATGTGACAAAAAATTACATGACAAGGAATGGCCCAAATCTTTGTCTAGATTTCTCACAGAAATCGTGTCACTAATTTCACAGTGCCACTCATGAGAGCACTGACACTGCAGTACCCAACCATAAACACCACACATTTCCCAAAGAGTGTAAGAATATGAGTGTAGAGAGATTGACTTGGAAGACACCAAACGACTCCTTCGGAGAAGCGTTCTTCCACCAGCTGGGAGAAGGAGCTCCTCCAGGGCTGTGAGGTGAGTGCAGAAGGGTGCTCAGCCTTTGGCTCTGAGCCGGCTGCTGTTCCAGGGCAGTGGGTATTCATCACCTGTATGATTCTCGCTGAATGGTGTGGGTGGATTTCCATTTTGAACGAGACGCTCACGTGAGTTGAAATTTAAAAAATGAGACAGGAGGCAGGAGAAGTAGCTGCCTTGCCTGATGGCCACTGATCCTTTCCATGTGAGGGGGTAACCTTTGGTAACCCTGGCCCCATGTCATGTGACAGGGCCAGGAAATAAACCCTGGGCTCTTACCAGCACTCCTGTGTGTTACACCTTTATTGCAGTGATGACAGGTTGATGGCTCCACTGAAAGGTTCTTTTCCTTCAGGGAGTCCTGTCCAATGTTCAGCTTTATCCGTCCATAAATGCTGTCTAAGTAGTGTAGGGTCCTGGAAAAGGTTCCTGCTCCCCCCCGACCCTCCCACCGAAGGCTGGCTGGAAAAGGGGCCCCTCACCTGCCTGTCAAAGCCACTAACTCACTGTCACCACAGCCAGCTTTCTCCTCTTCACAAGTGGAGGGCACTTGCCTACATGGAAGCCTTTCAGAAGGATCCTCCTTCCCCCCTCCCTGCCCCATCCCGTCCCATTCCATTCCATCCCATCCCAAACCAACACGCCAAAAGTGCAGGCAATCCCCACATGCTTTTCTTGGATCTCAGAAAGATTAGGAAAAGAAGTTCTCAATTTAGATAACTCCCCTGACAGACCATAGAATGATATATAGGTTCCCCCCCTTATAGTTTTATTTCTCCATTTTCCTTTCTGACAATAATTAGGGGATCTTGAGACTCTGCAGGGTTACCGTATGTGCAGGGTGGAGATACTGAGAATAAAAATAGTAGTAATAAACAACTGAATAAAGAAATGAAGTAGGAAGGCTGCTGATCGCAAATTGTGAGTTCCTAGTATTTGAATGCAATCATTGCCCGTTTTATTCCTCCCCTCACGCCCCCCAGCTCTCTGTTAATTACCACTCGTGGGAAAGGTAAGCTGACCGGTTTGATAATGCTCAGCACCACAACAAGTGGTAGGAACGAGTTTAAACTGGAGATCCTGAAAGCTTTCTCTTTGCATAAGACGAATTTATAGCTTGGAAACTAAATATTTGTTCAAAGAACTTTTGGAGGTGTTTGAGCACACAGGAGAGATGAAATGGCAGATTAAATATTTCATTTACATGCGATAAGCACGGCATTAAGTCCTATCTTAATTCTTCACCTGTTTTCTGAAATCCTTTGACAAACACGAGGCGTTTCAACTCTGTCGAGCAGCTCTGGGGCTCGCGGGGCCGTGCTGTGTTTCTGGCCTGGAGCACAGGGACGGACTCCGGTCCTTAACGGGATCCTGCGGCTCGGGCTCGCTCCTTTTTAGCAGGAGGCATTTGCAAGGCTCTGCAGCTGGGGAAGGATGGGACTGCGCCCAGGAAACCAGATCTCGCTTCAGCGGGCACGCTCCGGGGACGAGTTCGGGAGAAAGGCTATAAATAGAAGAAACAAGCCGATAAACAGCAAACGGCGCTTTGCGGTGGGAGCGGGACCCGCAGCTCCCGGGGCTGTCGATGCTCGGAGCGGCGGCGGTCCCTGCCGTCTCTCTGTGTACAAACCTGAAAGTCTGCAGAGGTGCGAGACGGAGTCCCTACCGCAAACACGCTTCTACACAGGCTCTGCTCTCTCTCCTTGCCAGCAGAAATGCAGAAGAGGAGAGAGAAAAAAATCACTCCTCTGCTGATTATTCCTCCCCCGCAGGCTGCTTTCAGGAAAAAAATAAAAATAAAAATAATTTAAAAAAATACACGTGTTTATCCCTAGATTTAGTAGATCGTTCCAGCGTAGAAAGTATGTGTAAACATGCAAATTTGTACTCCATCTAGAGTTTACTGGAACAAAAGATGTTCCTTCCTTGTACTTCTAATAGAGAAGATTAAAACAGTACCAAATGTGAACATTAGCGGCTTTGGAAAAGGGTTTTGCTCTTTATGCCCTAAATGCCTAAACCTAATATTTGGAGGTGGCACACAAGCTGTGATCATAAAACGGGTTTTACTGGGAAGCCATGTTTACTTCTTGTTTATCAGACTTATTTTAATTCATTCTGGGTAGGTTCCAAGCGCTGTGTTGGAGATTAAAGGCAACTGCACACCCCAATTAGCAGCCAGTCCTTTCTAAGCAAAAATATTTCTGAGAGGCCAGATGAAAGTGGGATCATTCTGTTCATTAACAGTTGGGCACTGGGGAGGGTTACTTATCGCCAGACAGCTCTACCTTGGGCTTGAACCTCTCAAGATTTAAAACGAGTGTCCGCTTAGAAGTGAAATCCCTTTTGAATGCCCCTCTGGGAGTGACAGTCGATAGAGCTGTGCGGTACGAGGGCACTGACCGGCAAAACAGCGGTTCTGTGCAGGGCTCTGAGCTGCCCGGTGGAAAATGTAGCTCTGGGGCACTGATCTCATGTGAAACTCTTCAGCTGAAGTCGCGGTGGAGGCCATAAAAATCTTCGCTTTTCGTTCAACCGAGGCAGCGGAATATCCGCACCGTTCAGGGGGGACGGGGATGTGTGGGGCTCAGCAGTGCGCATTCAAAAGGACCTCACAGCTCCACAGTCTCTTTCGGAAGGGTAAGCGGGTGCAAAGCAAGATTTATAGGCCTCTGTGAAGACGTGAGAATTCGGTCTTTCGTGTACAAAATGCGCTCCAGAATGAAGTTTCGAGGTTTATTTGCTCGGTTTTTAGTTGATAAACTCCATATTACTCCGAAGGGAAACGCTCCTCTGGTTTACCGCAAGCGCAAGACGAGATTTACTCTCGCGCAGAGGCTTTGCGCCCGCTTACCCTCCCGAAAAAAAACTCGTTGGCCGCGGCCGAGCGGCGCGCTGAGGGCAGCCCACGCCCGGCCGCCCCACGCGGCGGCGATGCCCACCCGGGCCCCGCGGAGCGGAGCTGTCGCGCCCCGTTGCTCACGGACAGCCCCGCCGCGGCGGAGCCGCTTTGAGCAGACGGCTGTTAGCAGAGCCCCCCGTGCCGCGGGCTCGGCAGCCCGGTCCCCCCGCCGTTACCCCGGGGTAAGTCTCCGGCGCCTCTTATTAACCTTCTAATGAGTAGGAGAGCCTGGGAAGGCGAGCCACCGAGCCGGGCTGAAACCCCCGGGATCCCGACGGGGACCCCGACGACTGATTTATTTTCTGTCATTGTTTTACCAGACAATGCTCGCTTCCCGAGGAACTTCGGGAGGCTCGGCCGGGTATTGTTTGGAAATATCTTTGCGAATACCCCGCGTGCCCCTCGTTTCAGCCAATCGCAACACCTCTTTGATTCGAACGAGAGAAAGCTCGGATCCTGCCTTTTATTGAAACCAGCGGAGGACCTCGGGAGGAGGGGGCGGGAGGGGAGGAGAAAAGGGGAGGGGGAGCGGGGTCGGGGGGAGCTGTCCGTCGGCATTAATCACGGGTCCGCTTTGTCGAGGGGAGACAGCGCCGGTGTGTGCAGCGCACATGTGCCGACGGCCGCTCTCCCCTCTCCTCCCGAGCCGGGAATCAGACGGGACGGGGGTATCGCCGTCCCTGCCTCACCTGCTCAGGGCGAAGCGAGGCGAAGGCAGCCCGGCCGCGGAACCCGGCACCTGCGCGGTCCGAGGCCCACCCGCAGCCTCGCCCGCAGCTCCCCGTCGGGGGCCCTCGCCCCGCCGCCCCCGCGGGATTTCCCCCGGTTCCCTTCGCTTTCTGCCTCCCTCCCTGCTCCCGCCACGCCTCGCTGTAAGCACAAGGGGTGACGGACTTGAAGCAGGTTTGTCGCCGGCTCCCTGGGGCGGGTCCTCTCTCTGACAGCCGGCTGCGGGCACGGCGCTGCGGCACGGCTTCTGGGCACAGCGCCTGGCTGCAGGGTTCGATGTGTTCGATGTGTCGCGCTGGTTGCCCTCCTCGCGAGCCCTTCGAAACACTTTTGCATAAAACAACATTTCGAACATGCATTCCCGCACATCGACAAACACATCCGTGGCGTATCGGGCTGTAGACGTGAGTGCGATGCGCCTACCTCCCCCTGTAAGAGACCCTTTGGATACCTCGGGGATTTTCCTTCTTCTCTTCGCCCGTCTTTCTGACATGTATTTGCCTTTAGTCATCAATCGGGCAGAAGTTTTTGGGGGCGATCTCTCCGGGAGAAACATCTATTCATCTGAAGGAGCCCCGTGTCCCCTGCTCTGAAAATAACGTAATATATTCAGTGCAGGATTGAGTCTTCGGCACAAACGAGCCTAGAGCGCAGCCCACATCCTGGTCCTTATTTCCCGTGAATCGGGCGTTTGTATGCACCGATGTGAGTGCTACTTATTCCTCGCTGAACAAAAGTCCCCATCAGCTCCCGAAGGCGGAACCCCGGTGGGAGCGGGGAGAGAGCAACTCGCCGTGGGCTCACATGGCATGAAGGGCGAACGGACTGCGGGAGCAGGGAGCGGGTGGCCGTGCGGACACACTCTTCCACTCACAGACGCTCCCCGCTCCTCTCCTGGGGATATCGCATCCTTCCCTGGGGCTGCCCATTTCCCATGCCCAGAAGGATGGGTGCGTGTCGCAGCCCACCCGAATTCACTCTGTACCACCACTCTGTTTGGAGATGCAGCTGGAGGAGTTCCATTGGTGCAATTATTATTATTCTTTTCATCACCAACGTTATTTTTATTGTTGTTATAAGAGGTCCCACCACCCGAGCATAGTTAGCATAGAAACCCTCCCGTACACACACATTCATTCCTCTCCCAGGTGTTGGGATGGGAAGAAGTATTTTGGCTGTGTTATAGTTGGTGCTTTCCCAGTCAGCTCCTCTCCCAGTGCTCTATCCGTGACGGTACGATCCATCTCACCCTTCCACAGAGAGGGTAATACCGCATTTCCTCTCCATTCACAACCTTTCTGGTGTCCCTTCTTGCAGATGAAACGACCGGCTGCTGAAAGAAAAAGGAAAAAAAAATAAAAAGGAAAAATAAAAAGGAAAAATAAAAAGGAAAAATAAAAAGGAAAAAAAAATCATAAGACTGTGAAAGGAATAAAACCCTAAGTCCATAAAGATGAAATGTAACGAGGATGTTGAATACATAACGCTCCTATATAACAGTTTCAATTAGTTGAGTAAGTCCTCTGTAACGTCTTGTAAAGGTGTAAGGACACGTTTACAGTATAAGCAACATAATGTTCTCAACTGTACGAGTTAATTATTTCCAGATTTACTTTTTTTTTTTTTTTTTTTTTTTTTTTTTTTAAGAAGTGAGTTTCACAAGTAAAGGCTCTGTCCGGGTATAAAACAACCGATGCATTTTTCCAGCACTTAACATCACGAGTTCATAATTAAAAACGAAGAACGGAGCGGACAGCTAAATAAACGGACTTGGGGATTTTAGGGAAAAATTTCCCGGGACCTTACAGAAATAAGGGAGCACTCTTTTGTCTAACGCTGAGCTGCGGTTATGGCGATCGTGCCTCCTCAGCTCATACGAGCGCCGAGCAGCGCCGATACAGAGGGCGATAACGCCGCCCGTACGGCCGCAGAGGTAACGCGCTCTGCTCAGCGCCCGGCTGCCGGCCAGTGCGGAGCAGAGATTTGGGCTCCTCCATCCGCAGCGGTACCAAACGAAGCTGAGCGAAGAGGTTTCATTTCTTCTTGAACGCTTCCGAACGCCTCGAAACGGCCTCAGTAAGGTCTCCGGCGTTCTGCAAGGTCGGTGCACATCCTCGGCTCTCCCTGGTAGCTGCGTTACGCTTCTTCCCCTCGACGCCCCGTCGCTCCCGCGGGGACCCGTGGGACACCGCTCAGCCGGCGGGGCCGAGGGGAAGAGCCCAGCAGGGAGGCGCCGATGCCCTTTTTGCTTTCCACCCGCCGCTCCTCCAAGGCTGCCGTTCGCTCATCTCCTCCATTGTGTGCCGTGAAGGTCGCCGGGCTGCGGACGCTCGGTGCCCGAGGAATTGAACTTGCCCCCACTCCGTTGTGGGGACGAAATTTCACCCTTCTTTCCCGTGCGACTGCGCTGCCCGCTGGAGCCCTCTGTTTGCAGCTTGAGCCCACCTCCCTCCTGCCGGTTCTCCTATAGTTTTCCCGGTATTTCTTCACATTTTAATTTCTTTTAGAGCGGGTGTAAAGCCCCTGTGGGTCAAACCGGCGATGAGAACCTTTTTTAATTTTCTTAAAGGATGGGATTTCCCATGCTTCGGCCTTTCCTTCAACAGAGCCCAGGACCTAAGGCTCCCTGTGAAAGCTTTGGCTTAACCCCCTGTGCTCCGCTGCTTCCAAGCATACGCCGAGGCAAAGCAAGGATTCATTGGTAAAAATCAGCGCAAAAATTAGCTGTCACCGATTGATTGCCAATAAAAAGGCCCACAAATCTCCCTCACTTGTACGTGTTAACCAAAAGTTGTCTGATTTAAAACCAGGTGCTAGCGGCGGAGCAAATAAAGAGTTCCAGATTTCTATTAAACAGACACAATTTGCTGCGCGTTTTGTTCGCGAGAAGCAGCTCACCTTGGGCTCATGTGCCGTGTCCTCACTGCGGGGACAAGAAGGAAATCCTGCAGGGGACTGGGGAGGGGGGGAGGTTAAGCACTGATCTAGGACGGAGCTTGTCAGAGGTAAGGCTTCCTGAGAAGGAAACAAACACGCCGAGTCGTTGGCCAACTTGAAATTTTTAATTTTACAATGTTTGTAATTTTATGCATATATATGTACGTGTACGTCCATCCCAAAGCCTTCGCTAGATATGGGTCACTGTATGCACACACGCTGAGGGAGACAGAGCGGCGCTTAAGAGTGGGGAAGGGTTTCCAAGTCCTGTGAGTAGTCTGAAGGTACACTACAGAACTAGAAACCTGGGAGCCATGATTCTTGGTTCAGTTTTGTTTTCCTTTCTTTTTTCTTTTTTTTTTTCTTTCTTTTTTCCCCCCCCTACTATGATCATTGTTTTCGGAGAGCTCGTTGTTTTTGTTTTGTTTTGTAATAGGGTAACAGGAGCAACGAGTTTCTAATCTCTATTGGCAAAAGCATATTTGCACTTCTGAGGGCGAGAAGAACGGGAACGTCTCTCTGACCTGCGCCGGGATCATATATTGTTCTAAAGTAGAAATGTCAAAGTAAAGTCATTTACCACCTGGACGTCCTTGACTTCGGATGATTAAAGTTTAATCCGAGGTGTGTGCACAGCTTTACTGTGTTATTTAAACACATCAAAGGTCATAAAGGGATTCCAATAGCATGAATCGTACAGCAGAAAGCGTTCTCTGTAGAGAAATCCGTGTTTCATCCCAGACTACACTGCACTGAGCTCCTTAAAGAACGAGAAAATAAAGAAAAAGAAAAGGGACTGGAAGGGGGAAAAGGAATATAACTTGCACCGAGGATGGCAGACTTCAAAGCGGCCGGAGGGTCGCCCTCTCGGGGGCTACACTCGGGCAGGGCAGAGCCCTCCGCAACCATTACAGACATCTAGCGGGAAAGCCTCGCCACTGCAGCCCGCCCTCCCCCGGCCCCCGGGCAGGCGCTTACCGGCTCTCGGCCGCCCGGTTCCGTCCTCTCCTCCGGCCGCTTCTCCCCGCCGCCGCCTTCCGCCGAGAGCCGCCGAGCACCGCGGAGCGAGCGGCGGGCAGCCGGCAGCGGGCAGCCCCTTGGAGCGACCCCTCTCGCCCCCATTGGAGGCCGCCGCCGCCGCCACTCGGCCCCGCCCGAGATCTTCCCCGACGGGACGGACCCCCTCCATACCAGACCGGGCTCGGCCCCGCGCCCGCGACCCCTCCGCCCGTCGCTCTCCGTGCGCTCTGCCCGCCGCCGCGCTCGCTGTGCCACGGGCGGTGCTCCCGAAGCAGGCGAGGCTCTCCCCCTCCTTCCCTCCCTCCCTCCCTCGCTTGTGCCGCCGGCTCTGTCGCTGTTTACCCTTGCAATAGCCGATGGTTATCGATGAGCGTCTCGGGAGCAGCCGGGGCGGGCAGGGAGCTGCCCCGGGAGGGGCGAGAGTTTGTCTGGAGACCCTCCTGCCGCTCTCTGAGCGGTGGATGTGGCCGGGAGCGGGCAGAGGAGGCGGGGAGAGCTCTAAATCGCGGCTAGCCTCTGCCTGGACCGCGGGTCCGGGGAGAAAACGGGGTGTCCCAGGAGGGAGAGGACATGAGACGCTCCCCGTGAGCGGTGACACGTGCTGGCACTTGGGCCACCGGCCCCGTGCTGGGAGGATCCCAGGTGTCCCCATCTAGCAGGTGATCTATTGGTCTTGACGAGCGTTACCAAGCTGCAACGAGTCCCGCTGACGCCAGAGTCGGTCTCGTTTCCCTCGGAGCTATGTGGGTACACATTTAGGGATCTCCTCCTGCTCCACCTTCCCCCCCCCCCCAGGATGTTCGGATCACCTCCAGCCCCCCAGCCGATACCTCACTGTGCAGCAGCTGAGACACGGGTAGTCCCATCGCCTGCCCAAATGATGAAGATGCTCAGGCGTGGGCTCAGATTGCCACCTTGGAAGGACCCACACTGATGCTCTTCGATCCCACACATTCTGCTCTGGGTTTTGGTTTTTTATTCTTCCAGGCAGGGCTTTCCCTCTCGTCTGGTTCTTTCACTACTTTATACAGAGATCCCATTTTTATTCCCACCTTAGGTACCAGAATCCACTTTAGATCCCAACTAGCCCCCATCCTCTTTCCTTTCCCCTACCTCTTGCCCTTCCCTCACCTGAAGTCCCCAGAGGCTGCCAGGACCTGTGGGGATGCTCTGCACCTCAGAAGGTAAAACCATCCCTTCGATACCCAGATAGGGACAGAGACATCTTGTTGCGAGCACACAGGTTTGAATTATTAGGCTATAAATTTCGTACCGTGATAAAAGCTTCAGCTGTGTTGTTCAATATTAAAGGTTTTGGCAATAGCATCACTTGGTCTTTTACTTCCTTTTACCCCCACCTCAGACTACATTCCCCTTTTGCAGATTTCTGAGAAAATCTTTCATGTTTTGTTTTAATATCGCATGTATACATTTCAGGTTTCTCAGCCGGCATACAAATAAGAATGGACATATGGCAGGAGCATTTGATGTTTGCAAAGGGGCAGAAGGTACTTGCTAACTGATTTCCGCTGCAGAATTATATGGGATTCTCTTCTTCTATATAGGCAACTTTCATGTTAGCTGGCATATTCTTGCTCACAGTTTTTAAGGTTTCCATCCTGTGGTTATAGTAAAAAGTATATATAGTACAATCTGTCGCTCCCTCTCTCCTCTCCCAGTAATTGCAACTTCATCTTAACTCTCTCATTAGAGCATTGTATGACTAATGATTTCTTCACAGATAGCGGCTAATTATTGGGCTTGGGGTTTGGATTAGTTTTGTTGTTGCTTTTTTTTTTCCCTTTTGCCGTGGTTTTGCCATCCTCCGGAGGATGCAAACTTGATTGAAAGTTAATTGTGAAATGCCACAAATAGTGTGGCTTTTGGACACGGTGGTGTCCAAACTTCAGCGGAACCTCAGCAAACTTCTGACCTCTCTTTTAGTGACCCCCGGGGTAGTTACAGACCCGGAAACACTCTCCCTCCAGCCTCCCACTAAAGTTAATGGGTCAAACAAGCTCCCTCTCCTTTATTTGCCAAATATTTACATCATCCAAAGTACAGATGACGTGTCCGTTCGTGCCTTCATCACCTCACTGCAGAATTATTCCTTCTAGGCAACGCTTTCCAAAGGGTTACGGGAGCGCGGGGCTCCCCCGGCAGCAGGTGGGCCCCAGGTCGGGCTCCGGGGATGCCCCAGCTGCTCCCGTGGCTCTGCCAGCCCTGGCCGTGTTCCTCCGCTCACCACTTCCCTGCCCACCCGGCCCTCACCCCGGGCTTCCCCAGCGAACCCCCACACCCGGGGCTGCCGGGTAGGGAGAACTCGCACCTGGTGAATAAGGACACCTCTGCTGGGCGAAGGCACAGCACTCCGCACGTTTCCTTTGCAACGCGACCTAAGAGATGCAGCTTTAGTTACAACCAGCTGCTATATTTTTCTTTCTTTTTCTTTTTTTACTTTTTTTTCCCCTTTTTACTTGTTGATTTATTATTATTATTATTATTTTCTTAAGGGCTGGCAAAGGGCTGCGCCAGGAGATGGCAGATGATTTCACATCGCAAAGGACTCGCAAGGTAACATGGCGTTGGGAGAGTGGATGACAATCGGTAATTACTGGCAGGCTGCTGGGATCTTCCTCGCTCACAGTGGGAAGGAAGTGGCTCGGAGCGGGGACACGGAGCTGGCACAGTGGCAGGAAAGCAGCCTCGAGTTGCGTGCAAGAGCCGGCGGAATTTCTTCCTTTAGGTACCGGTGCTCAGGACCAGGGGGCACGCTTGGCTAGAGACGGACCTTCATTGTTCGGCCGCTCGTTATTCTGCGTGTCACAGAGGTTGCTACGAGACCACTCCCTGTTCTCTGTGCCGCTATTGGACTAAATATCCTTCGGCTCCCGGGACGTTGCGAATTGTCTTCAGAGCGTGGGAACCCCGGCGTGTGCCCTCAGCTCCGCTCAGCCACTTGGCACCGCCGCCGCTCCTTCTCCCCGGGTATCTCGGGCTGCTCCTGCCGGGCGGGGGCTGCTCCTCCTGCCCCGGAGACAATGGGAGAGCCCGGCCCATTGTCTGCGCTCAGCGCAGTGCCGTGCGTGGGTCCGGGGACACGGGTGGGTGGCTGCGCCCAGGTGGGAGCCGCCGTGTGAGGGGTCATCGGGGACCGGCTCACCCTCCCCACGTCCTGGATAACCGCGGGGCTCAAACGCAGTGATCTGGGTCGCTTCCAGAGTGAAGAACGTGTTGGAAGTGCAGTCAGCTGTCGGGTATTTAAGAATGGGATTTAGCCCTCAACTGGGCCACATATGTAAGTGCTTATCTAAAGAAGACATAAAATACAATAAGCTTTGGAAAAAATTCATGATTCAGCAAAAATAGAGGGAGTAATGTATTTACCCGGAGATGCAAGTTATCAGCCAGCGTGCATTTGGCTGGTGTAATGTTTAAAGGAAAATACTGGATAATTCCTGTTTGGAGAACGTGTTCACGGTATGGGTGGAAAAACATTAGTTCCATCTAACATGAAGAGTAGCAAATGTCTCTTGTTATTAAAGGCAGCACGTAATATATATACCTGAGAAATGTACTCTAGGCGCTAGAAAGCATTTTCTAGACTCCGGTTTTACTAGTGTTTTACCGAATAAAATTTTAACAGAAATGCGTGTGCGTTGTGAAATGTAAAGCTAATTGGAGAACATGGGATCGTATCGCAGTATCGGGTAACTTTCTGCTGGGAGGTGGCTGAAGCCCGGAGCACCCAGGGCTTGAGCCGAGGGCACGTAGGCGCTGCAGAGCGCTCCGCGAGGCCAGCTGGCGGCCTCTGCCCCTCACCCGGTCCCAGATGGTGCGTGGATCCCTGCGGGGCGCGACCCGACGGCTGTGCCACCCACGCGAGAAGCAGTGGAACGCGTGGGGGGCGATGGGAACCCCATTCTCAGACCAAGGGGGGCTGCACTCCCTTCCTTTGGGGGAATGTAACATCTCAAAAGGTGGGAGGTGCACACACGCGCTGACACTCGAGTGAGCCTCTTCGGTGTGGGGCTGGCTAGTGCTCGGTGCGCTAGGGCGCGGCACGGCGGCGGGGCACAGGTGTAACGGGGCCGCCTCCCAGGTCCAAGCGGCCATACAGGGACTGGGGCCTCGGCCGTCGACCCTCGAGGCCACCGGGCGGCTCGACGGGGCCCGGCGGGACGGGGAGCTCAGGCTGTGCCTGGTAACAGCGCCCACCGCCTCCCAGTCGAGGAAGAGTTGGGAATGGAGATGGGCACGGGGCCGGGCGGGGCGAGCCGTTGGTCCCCGAGCGTCCTTCTCCGCAGCCACCCGGCCCCTTGGAGGAGTCACTGAGGCAGGAGATGAGTGCTGCCAGCTACGGAGGGAAAGGGCAGCCCCTTCCACCCCCCAACCTGCAGTAAACTCGTGGACTTTCACCAGACGCACAATGGTTTATCTGGGGGGTTTGTTTTCTTCTCCGTGGAGATCTCCACTCGTGGCTCAAGTAAGCAGTCGCTGCCCTCAGTGCGCTGAGCCCCCGTATCTCATGGGATATTTCTTAAGACAGCCGCGATGAGAGCCCCGCGGATGTAAAGTCTCATCCTAGCAAGGGACTGGGAATGTGAGGAAAAAGGGCTGTTAGACAGACCCAGACATTAGAGATAAACTGCCTCCATCAAGTCAACATTTTAATCAGTAAAACCACTTCTGAAAAGGCAACCAAAAAAAAACCTCTTGCAGAATGTACTCAAACAGCTGTCTTCCAGTAAAGGCAAACATGTCCAATATTTCCTGTATGATTTTTTTTCTTCTTCTTCACTCCTCTTTCTTTCTGTATAGACTACGCACAGCCGCCCTCAGAACTGCGAGCCTCGCTGCTTCCCTTAGGTGAAAGTCCGCACCAAAAAATAAAGACCCACTGAGTGCGGCCATTGAGTGCTGCTGGGGGAATGTCACAGTACTGCGGGAATGCGGGAGGGCCTTGGGGGAACGCTCTCTCCCGCACTAAGGAAGGAGCGACTTCAGCTTATCCCCGACAGCCTTTTAAAGGGAAAGAGAAAGGCACAAAGTGGGCCTGAAGATCAGGAGTAACTTTTCCCCCTCTTCTTATTTTTTTTAATTTTTTCTCTTTCTGGTAATGAAAAAGGTGGAAGGATACATTTAATTGTAATCAGGCTGCAACAATACACCATGCGATCATGTGGTAGCAATTATTACACGCTCCCAGCAGAAATAGAGGCTACACCACTGCAGCTCGCTGCACACCGGGCTTATTTTCTTTTTCAAAAGACGTGACCCGCTGATAGATAAGGCAAAAAGGAATACACCCTCCAAACTCTAAGCCCAATAATTACCAAGGGACGTTAATTTGAGTGCATTTATCCATCGCTCCATTCCCGTTCGTACTGAAGCATTTCCAAGGGCAGATGTAACCGACCTGATAAACTGCTGCGGTGGGTGTCCGCCTCCTCGCTTATCGCCATTCGTGAAGGCTAAAATGCAAATGTTCCCGGCTCCCTTTGTGCGGACGGGAAGAGCCGGTTGCGGTAGAATCCTTCTCGGTTTGCATGGCAAAGCAACGTGGATGGAGGTGGGAGGTGGGATTTATCACTGTATTCGGGCAGCCCGAGGCCGACAGAGAGGCAGCAAGGGCTGCAGGGCCGTGCGTGCACACGGCAGCCGCAGGAAAATCCTTTCTGCTCACTGCCAGCGTGGAGAGACGGATTTCTTTGCTTCCAGCCGCCGAATATTAGCAGAACGCATTCGCACCCGCTGGAAGGACACGCGTGAAAAGATCACAGAATAATAATTAAGCAAACCCAACCTAACCCAGAACACAGACCCTGTGCGTGAGGGACGAATCAGGATTGTTCCATTTTCGCTTTAATCGCGTGGAACACCTCCTGCGTGCTTTCTAGGGAGAAAGAAACAACAATACGGAGAGAGGTGATCCGAGATTCTGTGCTCTGCGGAGATGGCTCCGTGTGCCACACTTCGCGTGAACGGCGTTCGGCTCTTTTCGAGCACACCTGATTTATAGGAGGTGGCAGCGTGAGAGTTTGGGTGGACAACATAGGTGGGTCCACACCGAACGTGCGCCCGAGGAGCAGTGGGACGCCTTTTTTTACCTAAGAAAAATGCGGGATGAATTCCTTGGCGAATCTTCCCGCTATTTCTCCCCCCAGTATGTTTTTTCTCTTACTAATTTTCCCTATTTTGCAGCTCTCCCGCCACCTCCCTACCCCCGCTACCCCCCCCGCAGAACGCGGTGGGAGGGAGAGAGTTAAGATGTCCTGCGAACCCCGCTCGTAAAGCTGCTCACTTCCATTAGAAACACATGAATATCCTGAAATACAGAGTGTCTTTTAAAACGGGCTCAGGAATGTTTATCTCCATCCGTGATGCTTTAGAAATTGTGGAAGAAAACAGCGGTGACAGCTCTCCTCCCAGTTGCCCTTCTGGCAGGTAAACTTCACTCGCTCATGAAAATCAGATTCGATTAAGGATCTCTCCTGCCATCACTTGACTCCCGTGTCTCCCAGGGCTCCTGGGCACGGAGATTCGTATTAGTAACTAAAATCACGTTCTATCTCCTCAATCGTCGGCTCAGCTCTTACAGCAGGTTTGCAGAGATTTAACTCCGGGTTAAAAGCGTATTTTCAGCCATCAGCCCCGATTAATTTTTTTTCCCCACCGCTCATTAATTAGCTAGAAACAATGGAACGGAAAGTAAGAGTGAATTTCCTCTGACTACAGCTTTTCTTCCGTCTCCGTCCGACTTTGATTAACCCCCGAGAAGTTTGGCTCCCCTCGGCGGGGCGCTCCGAGTGCTGTCACACAAAGGGACGGGGCTTAAAAAGCTTCCCAGGTAATCCGTGCCGACAAACCCGGGTTTCTGTTTTTGCTTTGTTTTGTTGGTTGTTGTTTTGGTTTAGGGTTCTTTGTTGTTGTTGTTTTTTGGGTTTTTTTTTCGCCAAGATTGACATTCAGCCGAAAGCACTTTTTGCTGCTCGAAGTGCAGAGACGTCGCAAGGCCTCTTCAGAAAAACGAGTGGCTCCGTAACTACTGCAGGGAGAGATTTACAAATCATTTCTAATTTCCCGTTTGAGGCCAAAATCCCGCAGCCCTCGGCGGGACAAGGCTATACCTTCGCCTTCACGGCGTCACGGGCGCGCAGTGGCTGCGTTCAGAGCTCTTATAGGGGGCAAATTCTGCCCTCGGCTTACACCTGCGGATTGGGTGACGGGAGTGTGACCCCAGAGCAGCCAGGGGACGCATCTGCCACTGCAACCAGCTGCGATAGCTGCCGCGGGATGGCTGCGCGCTGCGCTGAGACTGAAAATCACGTGGAAATGGTCCGATTCCGAGAGGATCCTGAACCTTTTAAAATCCCCCTTGTGACCACGGCTGCCCATCCCCTCGCCCCCCAAGGTATCAATGTTCGTCTTAGAGGAAACGACTTCAAGGATGTGTTTCTCTCCGAGATGTTTTGCGCGCTGAGCAAATGAAAAGCGGTTTGGAGGTTTGCATCAGAGCTCCTGGAAAATGCACGTGCTCTTGTCATAGGAGTGTGGCTGCTGTATCTTAACCTTACTTTGTAAGTCAAAGGAAGAAAAAAAAAAAGGGAAAAAAAAAGAAAAAAATCAGGAAAAAATATCATTAAAGAAGCTTTATTTTTTTTTTAATTTTTTTTTTTCGGAGGCAGAAATGGAATCATTCAGCCGTCGAGCCAAATTCCCAAAATTAAGTGTTTATAGAGAATGGCCAAAACCAATCGGTGGCTTCAAGTTAACACTTCCTTATTCTTGGTTAATTTAGTTAGCACATCCCAAACCTCGTTTTATAAAAATAAAATAACATAGAAGCTCCTCTAGAATTGGTAAGGAATGAAGCACAGTGGTATCATAAATACACCACTGTCATGGCGAGGGGATAGGCTCAAGCCTATTTTATCCCTGGTGTTCATTACAGGGTCCATGATTTTCGCAGAACATCTGTTCTGCCCGATGCCTTCAGCCCTCACGGTTCTTTTCTGATATTTAATGGCAGATCCCCATTAAGACAGGAAGGAATTACAGCCCCATAGCTGGGGAATTAAACCAGTTTTTGGGGAGGGGGTTGGGGGGGTGAAATAGTTCCCCTCTCGGTGTTAATAATTTATTAAAAGCGAGTCCTGGCAAAATTCGGAAGCGAAACAAACGCATCAGGTCCCGTGTCCGACAAGAGCTTCTCCTTGGTGCCGCACACGTAGCCGTAATTTTGAATATTTTGAGGGAACGGAACCATTGCAGGGCTCCCACCCGCGTCACAACAACAGGGGAAGGGTACGGCTGCATCCCTGCTCTTATCAGCGTTGAAAAGCGCGGCCCTCTTTCCTAGCGATAAATAGAGCCCTGGCGTTGGGAGAGATACGTGGAAGAGAGAAAAGAGATTTCTTTCATCTGATCTCCCTTCTCCCTTTTGCACACAGAGCTGGAACGGGTCCAAGTGGGTAAACAAAACAAAAAAACAACCACCAAAATTGAGCAGACCGGATGCCTCCCCACCCCCCCAACCCCCCCTTCCCCCCGCTCCCCCTCTCCACCAATTGTACAGTTCGCACCGGGGCTCAGAGCTGCAGTTTCGCACGGCTTCTCCTTCCCGATGGAAGAGGCTGGAAGAGGCTGGAAGAGCCGGGGCAGATAAGCGAGCAGCGGAGCTGAGAGGAGAGCAGGGCGATGGGGGCGGGCTGGGGGGAGGCGAGCTGGGGAGATCGCTTTCTCATGGCTCCCCGCTTTGAACAAATCAGACACATCTTCAGGCTGTGAATGACACTTCTCACATTGGCTAGGCTGCAGCTTTCAACTTGACCTTGGCCTCTCGCCGTGTCTAACCCGTATGGAAAGCAGCGCTGGCCCACGGAGCTGCCGCCCCTTCGCCTTTCCCTGCCCCCCCCCCCCCCCCCCCCCCCCTCCCCGCCTTCGTCCCGCTGCAGGGCGATGCGGGGAAGCGGCTCGGGAAGCGGAGGAAAACAAACCGGCCCGGTTCGTGCCAGCCGAGCGCCGTTTGCCCGGGGGAATCCACAGGTTTCAGAGCTGGAGCCTGGAAGAAAAGGAAAAATATGCGGGGAATAAATATTTGCTTTTGGCCACGAGGAAGAATGCGGAAAGGAGTACGCTAAGTCAAAATGGGAACCGTTTATTGGCTACAATGAAGGAAGAAAGGGGCTAAAGCGTCGCCAAATTAGCGGGGGGAATGATAGCGACTTCAGGTATCCCGGCCCGTCGCACGTAGAAATCACCTTGAAAGACAGATGGGCTCCGAAAGGCCATTTCCCAGGGCCGGCAGCGATGGGCGAAGCACAGCCCTCGCGGCCACGATGGACATCCCCGGGACCGCTCCGCGCTGGTCGCGATGCGGGAAAAACAATGCTCCAACGTCAATGAGAAGCACAATAGCATCATAAATACGCCGAGCTGTCAGGGGCATAACAAAGCGACACGTAACAGCAAAAAAAAAAAAAAAGGGAAAAAAAAAAAAAGTTTTCAGGATGGGAAGATCTGGGGGTGCTCGTCCGGTACACGGGAGGGCCGGGAGCCGGTGGTGGTGATGGGATGATCGCCGCTTTGGGTCAAGTTTATGGGTAACGCAGTGGTTCAAGGTTGTGAACGGTTATCTGGAGGTCGGGGAAACGCATCCGCATTGCTGGGAGGTGAGGAGGGTATTAAAAATGGAAATTATTTCGCCCTAAAAAATAAAAAAAATAGAAATCCATGTTTACCGCGAGAGAAGAACGTAATTTCTTTTTCTGGAGATCGCTCGCATTAGAGGAATGACCTTAAATATATATATATATATATATATATATATAAAACAGCCAATAAAGCATTTTTCCCAGCACAAAAAGGCGCCGTGGCTCCGTGTGCACACTGTGCAATCCGACGTGAGATTTTACGGCCAAAGACGATTCAAGCGGAATTGTAGGCCCCGGCTTTTATTATCACGGTAACAAATAATACAGCAGAGTTACGACGGAGATCAAGTTAACCCTCCCGCTCCCCGAGCCCATCCTAAAACAAATCAATACACGAAGCAAATCTGGATTTCCCAGTCAGTTCCTCTTATCTGGCTTCGGAAGCTTTGTGGCGAGAGGAGCGGAGCGGCTCTCGGGCGGTCGACGGGCAGGAAGGAAGAGGGAAAACACCCGAAAGGCCCCCGGGAGGCTCTGCTGGAGCCCTCATCTGGGGCCCCGGAGGCGTTGTTCCGCCCGGTCCTCGCGGCGGGGTCCCCGCGGCACCTGGGCGGGGGGGGGGCCGGGCCCTCCCCGGGGAGCGGCGGCCGCGCAGAGCGGAGCTCGGGAAAGCGGAGCGGGTGAGGGGAGCTCTTCCCCCTCTCGCGAAGGCCGGAGGGGGCCTCTCGGGTTTCCGCGGCTCCCGGGGCGGGGAGGACCGAGGGAGTCGGCGCGGGGGGCGAAGCGGCCGCGGTCCGGGGGGAGACCCGCACCTCGGGGAGCGCTCCGCGGCGACAACAGGGCCGAGCGGCTCACGCCTCGGTGGCGAGGGGAGGAGGGAGGGAGGAAGGAGGGAGAGAGGGAGGGAGGAGACGGGGCCCCCTCGGCCCCCCCCAGGCCGCGCCCGTGCCCCGCGCGGCGGCCGCCGGGCCGCGCCGTGC
>JAPSGF010000005.1:27220253-27230578 GCA_035772895.1 Perdix hodgsoniae | reverse complement strand
AATGCAATAACCGCGCGGCGGCCGCCGGGCCGCGCCGTGCCCGCGCCCGTGCCCGCGCCCCCGGGCCGGGACCCGGCCCCGCGCGGTTATTGCATTATTTAATTATCTCCACTTTATTCCTTCAGATGTTTATCAGCTGCTTTGCATATCACGTGGGGGCGGGCGGCCCAATGAGGGCCCGCCTGGCGCGACACTGGCGCGTCAGCCTTGGTCAAGTCCCGGAGATTTAGTATCTCTTTTTTCAGTCTTTGGGGCTTTTAAAAAAGAGCCACTAGTCTCAATGCGGAGCGGGCTATGACAGCCTCCGTGCTCCTCCACCCCCGCTGGATCGAGCCCGTCATGTTCCTCTACGACAACAGCCTGGATGAGATCAATAAGAACATGGACGGGTTTCACGCCGGCAGCAACTTCGCGGCGGCTGCGGCGGCCAACCCGTGCCGCAACCTGATGGCTCACCCCGCGCCCCTGGCCGCCCCCAGCGCCGCCGCCTACACGTCGAGCGAGGCCCCCGCCGCCGGCATGGCCGAGCCCGCTGTCAAGCAGTGCAGCCCCTGCTCCGCCGCCGTGCAGAGCTCCTCCGGCGCCGCGCTGCCCTACGGCTACTTCGGCAGCGGTTACTACCCGTGCCGCATGACCCACCACAACGCCATCAAGTCCTGCGCCCAGCCCGCCTCCACCTTCGCCGACAAGTACATGGACACGTCGGTCTCCGGCGAGGAGTTCACGTCGCGGGCCAAGGAGTTCGCCTTCTACCAGGGCTACGCGGCGGGGCCCTACCAGCCGGTGCCCGGCTACCTGGACATGCCCGTGGTGCCCACCATCGGCGGCCCCGGCGAGCCGCGCCACGACTCCCTGCTCCCCATGGACAGCTACCAGCCGTGGGCCATCACCAACGGGTGGAACGGGCAAGTGTACTGCCCCAAGGAGCAGAGCCAGCCGCCTCACCTCTGGAAGTCCACCCTCCCGGGTAATCCACCTGCGCTCCTCTCGGCCCCCACCCGCTCGCCCCCTCCCCGCTCCCGCGTCCGGGTCCCCCCCGGACTCCCCCCCGGCTGCCCCGTCCCCGCCCCGCCCGCGCTCCCCGGCCCCAGCCCGCCCCGGCGCCGCGGGGATGGCACCGGTGCCGCCCCCTCCCCCGCGCCCGACGCATCGCGCCTCGCCCGCCCGGGGCTGCGGGAGAGGAAACAGCTGAGAGGGACTGCCGGGGCCGGAGCCCGCGGGGAAGCGCGCCGGAGCAGAATTTTCCATAAGCGTTGAGGCCGGGACGGCTCCTCGCAGGGCTGAGCCCGGGCGCTGCCAGGACCGGGCCCCCCCGTGTCCCCGACCCAAGTCCCGAGCGCGGAGCGGGGCCGTGCCGGGACCGGGGAGGGGGGAGGGAGGCGGCCGGAGGAGTCGGCACCGAGCTCGTGGCCGCCGGAGGATGTCCCGAGCGGTCGTTGCGATTTTCTAACGCTTGTCGCTTGGTTTTTGTGTTGCAGACGTCGTTTCGCATCCCTCGGATGCGAACTCGTACAGACGTGGGAGGAAGAAGCGAGTGCCCTACACAAAGGTGCAGTTAAAAGAACTCGAAAGGGAATATGCTACAAATAAATTCATAACCAAAGACAAACGGCGGAGGATATCGGCGACCACGAATCTGTCAGAGCGACAGGTCACAATCTGGTTCCAGAACAGAAGGGTCAAAGAGAAAAAAGTCATCAACAAATTGAAGACGACCAGTTAATGGATTAACCGTGGAGAAGCGGCAGCTCGGAAGGATCGGAACTTTTTTTTTCTTTTTTTTTTTTTTTGGTGTTCAGATTTAAATAATTATTAATAATAATTAAAAAGAAAAAAAAAAGAAAAGACAATGAACCTCTTCTCTCAGAACGAGCGATCTGTATCCTTGGAATTATAGCATTTTTGAAAGGAAAAAAAAAAAAGATTGCTGTAGCAAATGGTTAAAGCTGACAGTTCTCCTGCAATCCCAAGCAGACAGTGTAACTGCCAAACTAAAGCCCACATCCCCCGCCCGAGAGAAGCGCTTGCAGTTCAGACGCACCATTTTCCGAGCAACTTGTAAGTACTTCGGTGACCTTCCTGTTTGAGAACGCTCGTCGTGGCCACGATGGGAGCTGGTGAACGTCAGGAGCTCGATGCGTACACATAAGCTTGTTTTCTTCCATTGCAATCCATTGCAACTGTATGTTGAATGACTGCTCAGGTAAACCATAGTGAAAAAAAAAATACAATTACTGTATGTTTTAAAGCAATGCATTTAGTGTTTAAAAAAAAAAAAGTAAGAAAATAAGTAATAATAAATCTTGAAGGTACTGAATAAGGATTTCAGAGACATCAGTAATGAAGGAAGCTCTGTGGAGGATTTATCCTGATAGCAAATTAGAACCATCGCTCACAGTGGGGATAGAAAGGGAATTATTTGCTTGGAGATATCTGTTGGTTTTATTCTTTTTATTTCCGAAAGATGATTTTTTGTCATCTGTTTTGTTGTTTTGTTTTCCCCCTCAGACCGTACAATAGATACATTGAAAAGGACTCTGCCTATTTTAAACCTCAAATGATCTTCTAGAATAAATACTTTAAGTCCCTGGAAATTTGTAGTTGTTTGACTCTGGGTGGATACCAAAACACCACCATTGGCATTCCTGCATAGCTAAAAAATAATCCCTCTGTGGAAAAAAGTACCCGAGAACTTCGAACTGAAATACATTTTTTTTTTCCCCAGAAGTATTTTGATTTATATAATCTATATTTTGATCTGTAAGTAATTAGTTGTTTCTCCTTGTTTATTGTCTGTTATGAGGCCGCAGTAGGACGTTTAGGGATTCTTTTTACAGCACCTTTTAATCCAATCAGTTATTTCAACCAGCACATTATTTTGTTTTTATTCACTATAAGAAGCTATTGTGTAAATAAAAGACAAAAAATCAGCGCACTGTGAAAATGTATTTGTGCACCCTCATTTTTTTTTTTTAATATTTCTACTGAAAAATGAAAATCCAAGACGTGTAGATAGGCATAGTAGTATTAATACTGTTATAATAAAATAGTCACTGTAATAAAACCTGGAAGAAACACTCTTTATTTTTCGATACCTACGTGCATTCCGTAAGAAAGTAAAAATATATATATAATGTATGACCTGTCATGGGACTGTGATATTGTTGCCTTCCTTCCATTGTGTAGCTTGTATGTAGATACACGTGTGGGTAGAGATGCATCGCTGGCTATTTTACTTCGTTTTCTTGACGGAGGGTGTTTCTGTGGGAGCAGGCCCGCCTGGTAGCCGGCGTTTCTAGAGATGTGCGGTGATGTTCGGGAGAGCTTTGCGGAGGGCTTGGGGCCACGGGAGGAAGAGGAGGATGGCACCAGCAGCGCGAGGCGGCCCGCTCCGGGAAATGGAAGCCGGCGGGTGGCCCTGGGGCCGCGGGGGCGGCGGCGGAGGGGAAGGTGGGGGCACTGCGGAGAGGCCGGGCCGGGGAAGGCCCAAACCTTGACCTTGAGGGGAAAAACGCCGGTTTGTGACCTTGACTTTTGACAGCTCCCAGCGCCGCCGCCGCGGTCGCCGCCGCCATTCGCGGGACGATGGCGCCACCTCGTGGCCGCGCCGCGCCCGCACCTGGCCGCGCCCGCGCAGCATCCCCAGGGCGGGCTGCGACCGCGCGGCACCGCGCTCAGCGGCGGCCCTCCGCGTCTCCGCTCTCGCGTATCTCTTCTTGTCTACGGTGCGTGAGGAAGGGAGAAAGAAGGCGTAGCGGTTGTGCTCGGCTCTCCCTTCTCCGGAGGCGGTGGGGGAGCGGTAGGCCCGGCCCGGCGTTGAAAATCGGTGTCCGTGCGGTGCGCGGGGCCGCAGCGCCGCGGGTTCGGTGGGGTACAGAGGCAGAACCGCTTTCGCCTCCTGTCTCCTTCGGTGGTCTGCAGCTCTAATTAGAGTTATCGAGGAACCTTTACGGTACGTTTAGAGGGTATCGGATGCCACCGGCAGTGCAGACTTCTAGACTTACATTTCTGAAATTCAAAGGGCTGTACCTCTGCCGAGGGCTTGCTGGCGCTCAGACTGGAGTGTAATGCATCTGTGCCATAACTTACAAGGAAAGTACCTGCAGGAAGGCTCTCTGTTTTCCAGGAAGCCGCCGTGCTCGAGGCCTGTCGGAATCGCAGGGCCTGGGGTGTGCAGGGACGGCTCAGGCAGTACCAGGCCTCAGGCAACCCACAGCAGCGTGACATGAGAACATCAATGCACCCATGTGGGAGATGTTCGGAACTCTCTGAGCGAGGTTTCCCCAGCTTCAGTGCGGGAACAGCAGAGGAGAACTGGCCATGTGGTCTGCAGGTCTCACCGTCAGGCTCTGTTTTGGGGTGACAGCGTTATTACAGGAGGGGACTTGAGGCAGTCTCCATGGCAAGGCTGAGAGGGAGCGGAGGCCACGGAGCCATGGGGCCTCTGGCTGTCAGGGCCAAGCAGAGCCCGGCTGGGATGCCAGCAGTATCCACGGCCCCACTGAAGTGTGGCGGCCTGCCCGGCCCCGGGCTGATTTTCAGCCAGAGAACTCCACAAAAATATCGTGCTGGATCTGTTTGGAACCTGGGAATTATTCTCGCTTGCACCATGTGCACAGGTCTGGCGATAGCTGCTTGCACAGAGTGTACCTGCAGCCGGCAGGCAGATACCTGAGACAGGCAGCAGGCAGGAAAGCTCACTGCAAAGCTTTCTCCAAAAGGAACCAAATGGCCTGGAGAAAGGCACTTGTGACCTGCACTTGTTCTCAAACAGAGAGGATAATTCTATTTATTCCGTTATATTTCGCAACCTGTGTAATTATGGCATGAGACATGCCACAAATTGCATGTATTTCAGGTCGGCGCTGAGGGCGATAGGCACGACTCGCGCCCGCGGTGACTCGAGCTTTTCTTTTCACACCGTGCCCCAGAGCGATAGAATTCATAAGACCTTGAAAGAAAAGCTCAACGAGAATATGGCCGACTTTAGTACAATAACAGCTTAAAAAGAAAAAAGAAAAGAAAAAGAAAAAAAAAAGAGAGAGGAAAGAAAAGGAAGAAAAGAAGAAAAAAAAAAAGTAACATTGAATCGCAGCTACCGCTCGGAGATTACGTTTTCACACTGCAGTGCTTACCGTTCAAATCTGCTAAGCATTTTTAGACCGTGGATTAGCGAACTCGAATTCCCACTACCGTTCAAATAGCTGCGCCGCAGATATATTTCACAGGGTAAAAAGGGGAGAGCTTGACTTGTGATCGCTGGCAGGAGTAAGGTGACATTTTGGACCGGACCCCCGCTCCCGTGCGAGGCAGCCCGAGCTCCGCAGGAGGAGCGGAGCGGTCGCGTTTCCCCGCGCAGCGCACGGCCCGGCCGCAGGATTCGGGCCCGCGGGCGGCGGAGCGGAGCATCTCCTCGGGCCCGGTGCGTCCCCGCGGGGCCGCGGTGACCCCGCTGCCTCCCCTCGGGCTGCTGGACGCGGCCCGGAGCGCAGCGGCTCGCTCAGGTGAGTGCTGGCCGGGACTGCGGGGCAGCGGGCGGTGCGCCGAGCCGCGGGGATTTGCTCGTGTGCGGGGCTCGTGGGAAAGCGTGTACAACACCGCTGCCCCGTCCCGCCTCTGCCCGCAGCCCGCACCCATCGCCCCGTCCAGCGCCGCGTGTTCGGGCCCTCGGGTGGAGGTGTGTGTGTGTGTGTTCGCGTTATTTATTGCCTTCATTTACCGTCCAAAAGCTGTTGGCACATACATTTTCAAGTACAAATTGCTGTTGTAGTACGTATTCCCCTCTCAGCAATCCGCCGCCAGCGTGCTAAAATTCATCTTTAATATGTTAAATAAGAAAGTTTTCAGCATCGAAAATAATGAAGACCCAGAACGCATTGCTTCACGACGTCCGTCCATATACGGGGCTCGGAAGGAATTAGTATTTATATTCCTTGCGTTACCGGCAATGTTTTAAGACGGTGGTGGGGAGTTCATTGTCCTGTCTTGTTGTGTGGAGATAGACCAGCGAGGATTTTAGTTGAAGGCATGGAAAAACATACATATATATACCGGAAGAGGGATTTGGAAACAAAACAAACACAAAACTAGAAATCCAACTGCACACAAACCCAATATTTTCTCGGCTCCCCCAGAAAATACAGCCGTTGCCCACAGAACTCCATGTGCGGAGGGACACTGAGGGACAGAGAAGCGCGATACTGCTCTGCAATGAGAGCCTTCATCAAAACTTTCATATCAGAGTGATATTTCATTCCCAGTGTAAAACGCGAAATACAATTCCAACTATTTTTTTTTTATTACTTCGCTTTCACTGCAAATAATTTTTGCGAGTTTCGGCGGCTGATACTCGAATTCCGAGTGTCGGGTCTTTTTTGTGTATTATCACCCAGCTCTAGTCCGTAGTCCCCGTAACTGGGAATTCCCATGGACAGAAGTGGCCCTTCGGCTGCGATGCGGGCAGAGGGCACAGCAAATGTTTTGTCTTTTGTTTTTGTCCCACCGAGAAAAGAATCCGTATTTAATCTATCCAATCTATCCGCTCCTCGAGCTCTTGGCAGAAGGGAAGGTGGTTTGCTGTGGGAAATAAACTCTGACAGGAGCATATTTCCGAAAAGGAAAAAAAAAAAAAAAAAAAAGAAAAAGAAAAAGAAAAAAAAAAAAAAGAAGAAGAAAAGGAAGAGAAGAACTGCAAAGATGTCTCTTTTTCCGCCTTCTTTATCTCAGAAGGACTTCCGCTTAAGAACGAGGAGCCCTTCTGAAGCGAAGGGGAGAAAGTACGGTGCACAACGCTGAGGTATTCAAAATAAAATCGCCCCGTGCTTCCAGAGCGGGGGCTTTATTTTGTATACGAACGAGCGGGTAAGCATCTCGGCCTTTAGCCTATAACTAAAGTTTAGGGGGGGAAAAACGACTAACGCTTAAATGAAACCCCACTCCTTGCGCATTTCAGCATTCTCGCGGGCAGTGCGAGCAATAAAAGCAAGACAGCTTTTCATACGGAAAAAAATAAAATGATTTGGCAGGCACTAAAAGGCCCGTTGTTGCCATTCGTAACTTTTCTTGATACTTTTTAATGCACTTCAGTGATGATTTGGAGAGATGGCTTTGTGCGTCCCCGGCCGGTGCTGGAGTCGAGAGAGGAGGGGGTCACAGGGGTGTCCCGCGTGTCGCGGAGGGGCCGTGGGGCCGTGGGTGCCGCCCGCGGAGCTTTAACCGCATCGCGGACCCTTCCCTGCCCCCTCCTCACGGCCGGGCAGCCTCCCCCGTGAATGCAGTTGATTCATGAACTAGGGGACGAAATGCAAATGTTCATTAAGTCTTTCCTCCCTCCCTCCTCCCTTCCTCCCCCCCCCCCGCCCCCCCCCCCCCCCCCCCCCCCCCCCCCTAGAGAAAAAAAAAAAAAAGATTTTTTTTTCCCTCCAGTGAATGGCTTCAACATGGCGTGCTGAAAGGCAGGAGGCTTTGCCCTCTCCTAGATCTGAATTGTGATTAAACATCCCCAAAGAGAGCATCTCCCTTCCTCCCTCGCTCCCCCGCCCTCCCCTCCCCGTGGCAGGGAGAAAAGCGCCCTCTGCTACGTAGGAAAGGTCAAGTCCTACAGCGCGCAACCCACGGTCATTACTGTACTGTGACCCGGGGTGTACTGGGGAGGAACGGACGGGTGTCCCGTGATCAAAAACACTTGGACTTCTTTTTCTTTTTTCCTTTTTTTTTTTTTTTTTTTTTTTTTCCCTCTCTTTCTCTTGCGGCGGGATTCGATGGAATTAGACAGCGTTTTAGCCTCCTGCCATCACCTTGCGTGTGTGCAAATCGACATCGGAAAGCATAGGGGACCGGGAGAGACAGAGAGAGGGAAAATAAACAGCTCTGACAGCAGTGATAATAACGGCAACGATCCAATTAGCCCGTGGTATCGCTGCGTTTTGCAATCAGGCTGGAGCTGGCAGGAAGGACGCTGTGCCCTAATGGCTACACTTCTCTTCGTTCAAAGGCAGACAAACAGCAACTAGAGCAACAAAATAAAAAATACGTATATAAGCCCAAACCAACAGAGACCGAGTCAATAGGAGATCGAGAAGGAATGTTTTGTGGACCGGGGATATTTAAGCAGTGGGGGAGAAAACCAAAAAATGTGCGCTCCATCCTCACTGCTGCGGAGGTCTCCAGCCCAGCGCAGGATCCTCGCTGTCAGCCTCGGCGGGGATTGCTCTTTGCACAGGAGGGACACGTCGGGATGCCGGGGTAAGATTTTCCTGCTCTTCCTGGAAGTGAATGTTTGTCCTCTCCCCGTGTTTGGTGGTGAACGAAGCCACGAAGCCAACAACAAACCCACCCGCACGGTCCCGTGCGTGACTCGGAAGGCCTTTGCGGTGGGTTTTGCAGGGCCCCGCTCCCCCCCACCCCCACCCCGCGCCCACCCACCCGCCCGGCTCCGTGCGTCCCACGCTCACTGAGAGAGGGGAGCGGAGGCTGCGGGGTGATGCTGATAGGCACGGGGAGCCGCTCCCAGATGTAAGCTCATTTCTCCAGCTGACTCCACCTTTTCCAGAGCTGCCTCTTCGCAGCCCAGCATAGGTGGAAAGAGGAAAGGCTCCCGGCAGGCTGGGGGCCGGGAAGGCTGGGGCAGAGCGCAGGGTGCGGGAGTGCTCGCAGTCGGGGTTGCGGATCTCTGGGCTTTGTACGCCGGTAGTGTTCGGTCGGGCGGCTCTGCGAAGCGGCTCCCGGCTGTTATTTATCCCCGGTCGTCTGTGCGTGGTCGCCTCTGAAATTATTGTACTCTTTGATGAGACGGGAGGAGGGTCGGACGCTCTGTGTGGGATGATGCGGGGAAGGATGTGAGAGGCGGGTTAACCTGTCTGCTGGTGGCCAGGGCTTGGGCGTGTGTCTGGGGAAGGAAACGAGGGCCGGGCGCTGCAACCTGCCGGCTTGCAGCGATCCGAGGGCGTCGGAGCCGCTCTGAGCTGAACACACCGGGCGATGCGCGTGTATTTATTCCTGATAGCATAAATGGGCCTCGGCCGTCAGCGTGGGTTAGCAGGAATTTTCGATTACTACTACGGTGTTTGCAACGCTGTGATCTTACACCTCGACGTGCCCTCGGGCACGCGTAAAAGACGATAGATTTGAATACAAGGCCATCTTGGATGAGCTCCGGCTGCGGCCAGCGGTTGGCTACCATTTAAATACGACAGGTTTTGTAAAATGGAAACACCGCGTCGTGTGAGCGCTCAGAGATGAGGAGTAAACCAAAAAGAGAAAGGCTGCCAACGGCGGTGCCGGGGCGGCCCCGGCTCCGTGCTACGCTGTCGGAGCGGCTCTGCCCGCAGCTCTGCGGTGCGGCACCGGCAGCGGGAGCTCAGCCCGCACCGCCCGGAGCAGCCATGTTGGGCGCACGGGGAGCTCTGCCCGTGCGGGTGTCTTTGCGTGACAGAGAGGAGGACAGACAGCGAGCAGCCCTCGCCGAGCCGGCTTGGCTGTGCGGGGCAAACGGCTCCGTGCGGAACTGAATGAGTGCTTTCAGCTCTGGTTTTAGATCAGTAGATTGCTGCGAAGGTCGTTATCCAAGTACAGGTACCTCCATTATAACGCGGCTCCGTGAAGCCATCCAAATACGAAGTTCGGGCTTTCAAGTCGTTGATTTGACAGCCCCGGCACTGGGATACTTCCTGTGCCCGCCCCCTGAACTATCCTGAGGAAGGATAGTTCTTACTCCGGTGGGTTTCATGATATGTGAAAAAGGCTCTCCCATAAAGTTAGCGGTGTGGTACAGTAAAATCCTCTGTGTTTCTTGGCGAGTCGGGCAAAAATATAGGGGGGGAGGGGGGGGGAGAAACAAAAAAAAACAGCAACTTTATAAATCACTGTTAAAAAACAGTGTGCGTTAGAAAAAGCCTCATATCCTATAAAATTCAATGCTGCTGAGAATCCTGGTCGATTACCTCAACTCGAATTGCTGTACCGAGGGCGGTAAAGTTGCACCACGGCATCACGGAACGGTGCGACCGTGAGCAGCGCGTCCCGGCGTTCAGGCATTTCGATTTCTGTAGTTTTTCTGCTCTTGATGCGGAGGGCACGTTCTCTTTAGCTCGTATTTCTAGCGTGTTGCTCGCTCGGAGCTCGGAGGGAGAAGGATCCCCTTTTGTCAGAAGCACGGCGGCTGGATTTTTTTTTTTTTTCTCTCGCCGAATATATTTCCTGGATTAACAAATCTAAGGTCAAGTTCAAGGCATCCGTTGTAGCGATACTTTTAAACGTAAAGCGACGTGGGAATGTTTGGGAGGACCTTTTTTTTTTTTTTTTTTTTTTTTTTTTTTTTTTTTTTT
>JAPSGF010000005.1:27189571-27220153 GCA_035772895.1 Perdix hodgsoniae | reverse complement strand
TTTTCTTTTTTTCTTTTTTTCCTCTTTTTTCTTTCTTTCTTTTTTTTTTTTTTTTTTTTCCCCTTATGTGTAGGGAAGCGGCGTTCCGGGCTGCGGGGAAACTTTGCACGGGAACACCTCCGGGCTGTGGCCGTGTGCGGGGATCTCGGCATTGTGTGACGGCCCCGCATTTCTCAAGGCTCGCTGGGGACGTTCAGTAAACGCTCGGATTTAATCCCACTTAAAACCGTTGGGCGTGAAAGGTGGCTGCAAGACGCCGGCCGCCGCCGGCGCCAATGTCCCGGTTTTTATTGTGGATTTGGGTGGGAACCGGTGGGAAGAGGCTGGGTTCGGTATCGGGGGGAGATAACGGAGGGAGTTGGCTTTCGGGGTCGTTCTCGAGCCCGCCGCTCGGAGCGGACAGCCCTCCCTGCACCTTGTTTTTTGTCAGAGCTCTTCTGCACCTGTAGTTGGCTCCACAGGGGGAGGAAAGACTGGTTGTGCCTTTTCACGTGTCGAGAAGGTCTCACAGAGCTTTCAAGTGCAGAAAAGGAGACAGTGGCGGCAGCATCCCCAGTCAGTCAAACTACGAAATACTTGACCGTCTACGATCGAGACTCCTTATGCCCTCTTTGTTGCCAAAACTCCCTGTATTGTCTGTCGGAAGCAAACCGCGAGCAGTAAACATAACCTAAATTTTAGAGGGTCTTCATAGAGACCGAAGGGGGGGGAGGGAGACCACGACAATGCTGGGGAGGCGGGCTGTGGGGCACACGGAGATGAGAAACCCTCCGCGCTTGTAAAGATGCTGGGTGTGCATGACGACAACAAATCGTTCGGCTGCAAAAGGGCAAGAAAATAGTTCTGGGGAAAGGAAAGCCTTCTTGCCGCAATAAGCTTCCTGTTCTGAAAACTGCGCTCAGTGTTTGTGCTTGTTGATACGATGGGAAACAGGGTGAGTTCAGAAGGAGCGATCCATCCACGCAAAGGGATGCAAATTATCGTGTTTGGTGGCCAGAGACTCAGGGCAGATCTCTTTAGGTCCGGAGCTCAAGCTGAGAGGTGAAAAAAAAACCAACTCCCTGCAACTTCTCCATCTCTGCGACTAAAAAGAGATCGTGACAGAGCAAATGAAAGAATCGCGGTAATTGATATTAAAAATCAATCTAAATTTTTCTACGCCCAGATGAGCACAGGCCTTCGAGAAGTTCTTGTCTCCTAAACAACGCGGTGAGATTCAATGCAACAAACAAGGCAGAATCACCTAGCCTCGGGTCCTGTTTACCTCTGCCCTTTCTCGTTTCACGTAGTCTGCAGTTCCCTACGCAAAATCACAACCATACCGCACGGGTTCGGGACACAAATAGCTGCTCTGTGTCACAGCATGGGGCTTCATTCTCGCCGATATCAAAAATCACTTCAGACTATGATGTAAACCAGTATTTGAAAAATCGTATCTAAGTACTGTAGCACTTCCCTCCATCACGGCGTCAAAGCGAATTTAGGTTTTTGTTGGTGGTGGTGTTTTGGTTTGATTTTAACAGAAGGATACGTGCTTTCCCTAACGGACAAAAGGCAAACAGAAAAGAACAAGCGCCTGTTAAGACCCTCTGAGCTCGAAATACTTTAAATCCAAACAATAACCACGCTTTTCTGAAGCTGCATTCCTGGCCAATTTTGAGAAGAATTATCGCCTTCTGGCATTATTTTCATTGGAAAAGAGGGAAGGGGATGTGGCGAGAGAGCCGTGAATTCCCTCATCCTACATTTTTCTAATAAGACTTTGTAGGCTGTCATCAGCCCGCACGCTTACAAAGCGCTGTCCTAATTCCTGAGCTACTTTCCCGTGGCAGAGTCGGAGCGAACCCAGCCGTGCCTATGAGGAAGGAGCCTACGAGACTCAAACCAGCAATCGGGAATATTTCATTTAGCTCTACCCGACATCGAATGCCTTTTAGCACACGTTGCTGCTGTTAATTGCAGGCACCCACCCTGCCGGCAAAGGTAAACGCTCGGCTTACAGTATTTTTAAAGCAAAACAGAGCCGGGGGGGAGAAGGGAAAAGAAACAAAAAGATTTAAAAAAAAAAAAAGAGCAGGGGGGGAGAAGGAAAAAAAAAAAAAAAAAAAAAAAAAAAAAGAAGAAGAAGAAGGGAGAAAGAAAGAAAAAAGAAAGGAAGGGAAAAAAAGGAAAGAAAAAAAAAAGACAACAATTTGGATACTATAGAACTTGACCTTTCGGAGAACAGCGGCAGTAAGTTAAACAGTCCCCTTTGCACGCGATGTGTATACATAGAGCCGCGCTATCGAGGCGTCCCGGCTCTGTTTATATTCCTCCAAAGAAGAGCTGTAGCTTTCCCCCGCTTTGTTTAGCTTAGCTAACCGGGTGACCGTGCTCCCAGCCTCTCCGCCTCTTGGCCACGTCCGTCCTTTGCAAAACGCTCTGCAGCAGCAGAGCTGCGAAATTCGCAGCGTTTTGAGTCTCCCTAATCCGGCCGAAATACTCGGGGAGGCGGAACGAATGCATTTTGCTTCTCCAAACGCAATGCCTCCCTTTGTTGATGTTGTTTTCGTCGGTCTTAGGAAAGGGAAGGCTCGATTTTCCCCCTTCCTCGACACGGAAGTCCCAATTACTGTATTAAAAGAGCAATTCAACGTTAGACCGAATAATCGACATTGATAATTGTGCTGAGCGCAGCAACCTAACAGCAGGCTCCCTGCAATTACCCACACATTCCGGGGCTTTAAGCGAACATTATCTCTGTTTCACTTAACAGCAAATAAAGCAGAGAACAGACCATGCCGGGCGTGTTTTCTTGCTCCCTGCCTTCCCCAGAACTCTCCCGATGGCTGGGAGAGGTGTTTTGGGGTCCCCCCGCCTTGAAAACTGGATGAAACCAATATGTCGCTTGAGGGGGTGTCGGGTTTTTATTATTATTCTTATTTTTACTTTGGGGAGCGAGCAGCGGGGAGGAGCAGTCTCAAAGTAGGCATCGGGGCCGCACGTGTGCGCGCTGTGCCCGCGCACACACACACGCCCGGTTCGCAGGGGGTGGCCGGGCTGCAGCCTCCCCCCGTACCCCTCCACCCCCACACCTCCAACGCCACCCCCTTGCCTCGATTTCCCTTTGTGTACAGGAGTCGCCCCCACCTCGGGCACGCACAGCCCTGTGCCAGCGCTGCCCCGGCTCTGCCGCGGGGTGAATGCGGGGGGGGGGGCCGCAGCCGGGCCAAGTAGGTGGCGTCCCGGGGCCGGGCAGCCCTGTCGTGTCTGCTCTGACACAAGCTGAAGTTGACTGCCAAAGTGCTATAAAACCGCAGGTCAGTCTAGAACTGTTTTCGGTTCTCCTAGACGCGCCGCGTTCAATTATAGCCTTAAAAGCCGTAATACAAGTGCAAGAATTTGTTTGCCATCACCCAGAGGCGGGGCGAGGCTCTGCAATGGTGGCGCCTTTGTTATCTCAAAGTCACCGAAATCCCAACGCTGCCTCTCTGTGCGCGGGGAGGGGCGGCAGTGAGGGAGGACGGGGGAGTGGGGGGGCACGGTCCGTGCCGGGTGCCCAAAGAGGGCTCCCACCCCTCGACCCCCCCCTTCCCAGACGAAGAACCGGGGGAGAAATGAGATGCGTTAAAGAAAAAGCCAACCAGAGCTCTTGCACCCCCCACCCCAAGTTAGAGGAGGGGGGAGAGAGGGAGAGGGAGAATCCCCAAGCGCTTTTACAATCCCCAAACGACAATGCAGTCTTCTGCTAGCGGTTTTGACGACATGCGATCCCTTTCCATCCACTTTCTAGCAAACACGTCAAGCCTGAAGATTAATTCACTAATTTCAAGTTCAGCTCGCAGACACCCAGCGAGCATAAGAAGTTCTCGCAGCAAACCAAAATAAAGAGTTCATTACGGGGATACGTCCGGAGCGTTTGATTTGTGAACGGTAACCCTTGTAAAATAAGAAAACGGCATATAAACAGTAATGCTAATAAATTAGTTTACTCCACCACAAAGTAATTATTTGATAATATTGAATTTACAGCTCGAATTCAAATGCATCAGTTAACTATAACGTAGGGCAAATACATAATGAGAATATTTTTTTTTCTGCAAGCAACATGATTAGATTTGTTATCGAGTCGGTTACGATAAGCTGAGCAATAAATAAACAAATCGATGTTGATATTTAAATACCGAAGATCTCCAGAATTTACTATAGAACTTTCTCCGGATATATAAATACTTCCACTTCGCTGGAGAGGAAAAGGGGGGGGGAGGGGGGTATCCAAATATTATTTCTCCAGCATTTCGGTCTCCTTTCCATCAGTCTCCCCTGTCCACTGGGGCACAGACCTCGAGCTCCATCTGATTTCATCAGAGCACCGACACCACAACAGCCTTTTGCCGCTCTGTTTTTCTGTTATGATTAAATCCAGCCGGAACCCAAATGTTTCTTTTCTGAAATCGAGCATCAGAACAGCAAAAAAAACCTTGTATTATTTTTCCCAACAGCCGAGGGATGTCCATGCCTCAAAAGGTGCTGTATTCTTTGGCGCATTTCTCTGTTTTCTTTGGCTGTGCTCGTTCGGTGGGGTGTGCATTTTTTATTGGCAGAGAAGTACTTTTTAGTCTCTGCCCTGTACAATCCGCTTTCTATATCATCCCTTTCATGCAACAATAGTAAAAATTTAACCACGTTTTTAAAATAGGTCTCCCCGGGTCTCAGCCTTCGGCGACGGTACAAGGCAGAAAGGAAAGGATCTCGGGACGGCGAGTTTGTTCCTAGGGGTTAACAGTATGTCAAATAATTTTAACTGGGCTTCTGGCAATTAAAGCCGGAGTATTTGTCGAAGAGGGGCAGCCCTACATCCACCGGTTTTCCGAGTGTTTAGAAGCGGTGAGGAGGCGAAGAGATCAGCAAACACTTTTTAGCCCAGTGCTCTGCAGTTTAAAGGGCTTTTCTGGCGTGGCAAATAGGCAGGCGACGGTTCGGGGAGGCGGGGGTGGTGGTGAGGAAAGTGAACCTGCGTTCTGGGAATCCAATATTGCTAAGTACCTCTGGTGAGGCTTGGCTGGAGCCGCACGGGGTATTTGAGGTTAATATGTAAGGGAGGAAAGGAAGACACTAAGCGCTTCGGAAGTGAACATGAATGCAAGCATGTAATCTATTCACCATGAAAATCAGTGCAGACTTGACCCTGGCACATTCTTGCTAGGAAGGTTTCCAGCAAAACCCTGCAGGGCGAGGGGGCTTTAAATATATATATATATATATATTTTTTTTTTTTTTTTGGGGGGGGGGGGGGGGGACGGGGGGGGCTGGGGTGAACCTAAAGACCCAATCAAGGCAAATGTAAATAAATAAATAAATAAATAAATAAATAAGGAAAAAAATAACAGTGGGGGAAGCCATCAACCCTAAACTGACCGCTTTCCCAACGAGCGCTTCCTGCTAGGAAGCAGCTTTCTAGAAGGAGTCGTTGCTTCATTTCTCCTGCTCCCTTCCTTTCGGAGCCTGCCAACGAGCCGCCACACACCCCAGCAAGCGAACAAACAAACAGAGAGCTCTCACCTAGCCCTGTGGGCATTGCTAAGTGCTGCAGAGCCAGGGGGTGCGAGGGGCCGGGCGCTAAGTGTGGGGCAGTGCCGAGCGGTGCCTTTGTGTCCTGCACTGTACCGGGGCCAACCTGCGCGCTGCTGCGCGGTGCTGCGCTGGGCTGGGAGGGCGGCGGGGGCGGGCGGCGCGGGGCCGCGCGGTGCGGGTGCGGGGCCGGGCGGTGCGGTGCGGTGCGGGGCCAGGCGGTGCGGGGCCGCGCCGCGCCGATCTGTTGCTTCCCCCGAGATGGCTACAAAGAGGCGCGGGCCCGCAGCCGCCGCTTGTCAATTTGCACGGCGCGTCACGTGGCCGCACCTCCCCGCCGAGGCCGGAGGCTCTCCACGTCAGCTTACGTCTCCCAATTTCTTACTTCACGGATCTGCTTCAAAGGGGCAGCTGCGCTAGAGAATCATGTTAAGCTCAGCTAATGCGGAGAAGCCGAGGTAGCCCTAATGATGGATTTTGATGAGCGTGTTCCTTGTTCCTCTAACATGTATTTGCCAAGTTGTACGTACTACGTCTCGGGTCCTGATTTCTCCAGCCTCCCTTCTTTTCTGCCCCAGACCCCGTCTTCTCGCCCTATGACATACTCCTACTCCTCCAACCTGCCCCAGGTCCAACCCGTGAGAGAAGTGACCTTCAGGGAATATGCCATTGATCCCTCCAGTAAATGGCACCCCCGGAACAACCTGCCCCACTGCTACTCCGCAGAGGAGATCATGCACAGAGACTGCTTGCCTTCCACCACCACCGCCAGCATGGGCGAGGTGTTCGGCAAAAGCACCGCGAACGTCTACCACCACCCCAGCGCCAACGTCTCCTCCAATTTCTATAGCACGGTGGGCAGGAACGGGGTCCTGCCGCAGGCTTTCGACCAGTTTTTCGAGACGGCGTACGGCACGGCGGAGAACCCGTCCTCCGCGGACTATCCGCCGGACAAGAGCGGCGAGAAGGCGCCCGCGGCCGCCGGGGCGACGGCGGCAACTTCAAGTTCGGAGGGCGGCTGCGGCGGGGCGGCGGCGGCGGGGAAGGAGAGGCGGAGGCGGCCGGAGAGCGGCAGCAGCCCCGAGTCATCTTCCGGCAACAATGAGGAGAAATCCGGCAGCTCCAGTACGTATAAAGGCAGCGCCCGAGCGCTTTCGGAGAGGGACTTGGAAATGTAGCGCACCGCCGCTGTTAAATTTTTATATGCTGTTTTATAAGCATATAAGGTTTATGAAGGGCCTTTAGATTTCCCCCAACAAAACTTTGTTATAAAAGGCGAGATCACGTGTTTAGTGCTGAAATTGGCCGTGAAATACCCACCGGGCGACGGATGCCTTTAAAAATTTTTCTTTCTCCTTCCTCTTTTACTTTTTTTTTTTTTTTAATTTTCTTTTCTTTTCTTTTTTTCGGGAATCGTAATAAAAGGGGGCTCTGCGGTCGGCTCTCGAAAATATAATAACGTGCGTCGGGCGCCTGTAAATTCGGCAGAGAAGGGCGATCCCGGCTCCTTTGATACCGATGTAATCCCGTGATTTTATAAAAGCCATGTGTTGCACCGGGAGCCTAGTTAGGAGCCGCATTCAAAGCCATCGCCGCTTTAACGATTGCGCTCGAGCCGCGTTGAGCAGATAAAGTAGCCGCCTGAACTGTAGCAATATATTAAAAGAAACAAATTAACCTAAAGCTGGCCTTTTTGTCTAAAGGAAGCCATTTTACCCGGGCGCTGTGGCAATTACGCGTTGCCTTCTGTCCAACAGTTTGTTACTTACAATTGTTATTCAATCTGTCAAAGGCTGATTTTTTTATGTGGGCTTTTTAAAAGGCAACGCCAGTATACAGCTCCGGGAAAAATACCTCGACAATGAACTGTACCAGAAAAGGAAGTTTTTAAAGGGGTAGCGGCTAGATTGAATGCAAAGGGCTTCTGAGCCTCGAGCCCTTTTCTATTGCGCTTAATGAACTTTAAAACCGCGGCGGCTAAGCGCGAGGAGAACACCCCGAGATGGTGGCCGAGCGTGCTGGAAAGCTGCCGGCGGAGCGTGCGGCTGCCGCGGGCGCAGGGCTGTGCCGTGCCGGGGCCGCGCGGTCGCTCTCGGCCTCCGGAGCGGGGAACGGAGCTCCGCGGGGTGCCCGGCCGCTGCGGGGGCGGCGGGGGGCGGCCGCTGCCCGCTCTTTGCTCGCCAGGCTCCGGCCGAGACGACTCCGGGGGCTTCCTCCCGGCCGCTCGCCCCTTCCTCCCTCGGAGCGAGGCCTCAGCCCCGCTTCCCGGCGGGGTTCCGCCCTGCCCGGGGCCGGAGGCGTCCCGGTGGGTCCCGGCTCCCCGCAGCCCTCCGTGCGTTCAGCCCTGCGGCTGCCGAGGGCGGCCGCGGAGCGGGCGGAACGAGCGTTGTAGCGTGTCGAGGTGCTTTGCCCCGCTGTTCCCCCCCCCGGCCCCGCCGTGACAAACCCTTCTGCCTTTTCTCGCTCCACAGGTGGACAACGGACCCGTAAAAAGAGATGCCCCTACACCAAATATCAGATTAGAGAGCTAGAAAGGGAATTCTTCTTCAGTGTCTACATAAACAAAGAGAAACGCCTCCAGCTCTCCCGAATGCTCAATCTGACCGACCGCCAAGTAAAAATATGGTTTCAAAACAGAAGAATGAAAGAAAAAAAAATTAACAGGGACCGATTACAATATTACTCAGCTAATCCACTACTCTAAAACTCGTAGCGTTTTTCAAGACGAGATTAAATTCAGATTTCGCCCTTGACAAGGTCAAGCCACGAGGTTACGTGGAGGAAGGAGGTGTGTATCTGACGGGACTCGAAGAACCCGAGGTTTTCCATACATGTAAATCTGCTCTGGACCTTCCATGACGGTTTATTGTTTTGTCTATATATTTACGTTCCAACTGGAATCGGTTTGATTTTGCCACACGTGGCGTCCATCCATTTCCACTGCGCGCGTCACCTCCGAGCACCCGGCCCACGCCTCTCACCTTCCCGGGCACCGCGTTGGGCAGCTCCGGGAGGGGACGGGGTTGTCCCCGTGTCCCGCTGCCCCCTCGGAGCGTGGCGTGGGTACCGGCACCGCGAGCGGCTGCAGCCAGGACACAAACTTTGGGAAATGATCTCTCGTCCTTCCCGGAAGGAAAACGTCTGTGGTTGAGGCAGTGCGCCATTGCCCGTGGGTTTGAAAGGGGAATTAAGGGAGGGGGGAGAGAAGTAAAGAGGGGAGGAGAGGGGGGGGTGACATGCCTACACCTTCACGAGGCCGACCAAGAGCAGTTGTAACATGGATGTAGCGATGGGTACAATAGTGTTTCCTTTGGGGTGGGAGGAAGCAGGGATTGGGGTGGGAAGCGAAAGAAATGAAAGACTGAAATATTTACTTTAAAAAGAATAATCAGGTATAAATTTGCCATACATCGCAAAGAAACAATCACTGAAAAGAAAAAGGAAAACAAAACAAAACAAAGATTTCTCAAATTGTAACTAGCTCTCATTTTATTTATGACAACGGCCTGCGCGTTGCCATCTTTTCGGAGACAAATCATATTAAAATGCTAAAAATAAACGGTAAAAAAAAAAAAAGTGTGAATTTCAGCGTTTTAAAAGAAAAAAAAATACGGAGAGGAAACTGACCTTCTGGCTTCTGGCTCGCAAACTTTCTTCAGGAAATACCTGTGGAGAACGACAGTTTAGCAAATACCACACAACACTTAATTGAAACTTGGAGTTGTGCAATGCGCTAACGTTGGATCATTAAAATAACTCAACGCATGCTCTTGCAAAGGTGACCAGTGAGGAGTTTAATCAGAAGCCAAACAGTGTAAATACGGTCATTTTGTTGTCGTCTACTTTAAATGTCACGAGCTCTACTTTGTCGCCCAGCCGACGTATGCAAAGAACGGAGAGTTGTTCCGAGTTATTTTAAGTATCTATAAATATATATATTTCCCTGCAGGAACCAAAGCGTGAAAAGAAAAAAATGCAATTTAAAAAAAGAAAAAGAGGAGAAAAAAGGAAAATATTTAAAATTCTATATCAGTTTACAAAGGCTACGGAGTTCTATCGTTAAGGTAATTTGCTGTTGAGAATATCTGAATGTATATTTCATACAGGAGCGATGTTTTACAAGACTTGTAAATAATAAAAAAGAGGAACCCATGACCTATTTTGTTTGAATGCCTTTTTTTTTTTTTTCCCTGATTTTTTTTTTTTCTCCTTTGGGGCTCAAGGGTGTGGGGTTTCTTTACATGTGCAACAAAGTGGTGATAAGGAAGTTTTTTGATGAGTAAATTTATCAGATGGATGTAAGTTCTTTGTCACGGTTCACCAAACGCAGTATCTTTATATGCCATCACTGTTTTCCATATGTATCGACTATGTGTATATACCGTTTTCTTTTAATATCTGAAAGTACTTGGTTGCATGTATACAGTGGAACAGCGCACAAGGCAAATAAAAACAATGGAAACTTTCTCTTTTTCATTCCGGCGTCGCGTTCCTGCATGTTGCTTTGCCTGGTGTGGCTACGGCACCCGAAATTCCTCATGACCTTGTGGGGTCATCTGGGGAGAAACGACTGTCCTTTCCTAGAGCTCTGCTGTCAAGTCTTCTGCCTTGGTGTGGCCAGACGTGGGCTGGTTAGGAAAGGAAGGTGGAGAAGGCTCCTCGTTAGGCCGTGTCCTTGTCCTGTGGGGTGAGGTCCCTTGTCACAGCGGCATGTGACGCCGCAGTGCGCTCCACCACGTTGTGGCGACGTAAGAGGTGCTCTGAATGCTTGGGGCTCATTTTAGTGACCCGTCCCAAAAGAAAAGGGACGGACGAGCCCTCTGTGGACGTGCTCACGAGGATGAGGGCCCTAAGAAAACCGTTGCCTCCTTCGAGAAAAAACGCGCCTGGCAGCGCGGTGGAAATGGGCCGGCTGGGGTTGTCCTTGATCTCCAGGGCAGGGAGGGGTGGGATGGGGCGGGGGGAGGGCTGCGAGGAGAAAATAGGTGGGGGGGGGAGGACCGAACCAAAACAATGGCTGGGATGGGAAAGTGTTTTGGGAAGAGCAGCTGAATGTTGAGTGTTGACCCCGGTCCTGATCGGGAGAAGAAAGTACATTCTGTTTTCGCATTGTTTGCTGGCTTTGAACTTCTGTATTGCTTGGACATCACCCATAACCTTGAGGTGAAGCACTCCCACTGACGCGGGCCTCGCTGACAACCGCCGCCGGCCAGACAGCGCCTCGGCGGAGGGAGCGCTGAAAAACGAAGGGAAGGGAGGCTCTGGTGTTTGTTTGTCTGTTTGTTCTTCTGTCTGTCTGCGGGGAACGCGAGCCGAGAGGCGACGAACGGATGGACGGGCAGCAGGCAGGCAGAGAGGGACGGATGGGGAGCGGACGGGCGATGAAAGTTTAGCGAGAAAGCTTCCTTTCCCTGTTAAAAATTAACTGGCATTCACGGCCAATCCCAGAGACAGTTAAACCACGGAGTTTCTCCGCTCGGGGTTTGATTTCCTAGCCCAATAAAATCGCATCCTCTGTGTTGCTGTGACAATGCGGCCATAAAAAGTGTCCGTGACTTGTCCGCTCGCAGAGGCGGAATGCACCGCTATAAAGGCGGCGGCTGCCGCGCCGGGCGGAGCGGGAGGTGAGCGGCCGGCGGCCCGCGGCGGGGCCCGGAGCTGCGCGGGACGTCGCGGCCGCCAGATGGCGATCGTCAGATCAATGTCAAAGCCGCCGGCCGAGTCGAGCAGCCCGGCGGAATCTTGGCCTTTGTTCACTTCGCGGCCGCAAGCTCAATTAGCGCGAGGGACCCGGCGGAGGTCGGGCCGCGGGGCTCCGGCGTAGGCAATGCGCGGAGGTAAGTGCTCTGTGCGCGCCCCGCGGAGAGAGGGGGCGGTGGGTGCGGTGCCACCGCGGGGCGCGGGGAGAGCCGGCCTCGGCACCGGCAGTGGAAGCGGAGCTCGAAAGTTGGTGACTCAAGCGGTGAACGAACGTCGCAGGGGCTTTCTGAAGCACTGCTGACCTTTTTCTGTCTCTTGGTAAAGTTTTGGCCGGCGGCGTGGAAAATCCACGGTATCTGGAAATATTTCTTTTTGCAGAGAAACTCGTAGATTTCTTCCAGTTATAAAAATTGTAGCGCTGGAAATATTATGAAACTTGACATTTATGTGGGGAACAGTAGGTGTCTTCAATCAACTAGATCTATGGCAACCCCGACTACAAATGACAGACAATTCTGACGATCTTATTGGACTTGAACTGTAGTTTAGTTAGGGTCGCTTGGTAACTTAAAAGGAGAGCCTGCTTCCTCGCAGCTGGATGCAGCCTGTGGTAAACAAGTTTTGTCACACTTATGCTCAAAATTAAGCATGCTGTTGCACGTTAAGTCAGCATGCATGAAGGACCAGATTGGCCGGCCATCCATCCATCCATCCATCCATCCATCCATCCATCCATCCATCCTATCCGTCTATCCACCTATCAATCCATCCATCTATCTGAGGTAGAACATGGGCCGTAAACAACCAGCAGTCTCACATTCTCATGTGCTCAGGGCTGCTCGGGGTTGTAGCTTTGAAACTCTATCCCGGCTATGAGTATCCCTAACTCCAGGTTACTTTTCTCGCCCATAAAAGTTTCACATGTTTTTGTTATGTCTCCATTTGAGAAGGGGCGGGGAGGCAGGGGGAGAGGAAATGCGGTATTGTATGGAGATACTGGTTTGGCTACATATTTCAACCCGCTTGTATATTAACAGAGAGTATATTCCATTTAAATAGCTATCTCAGGAAAATAATAATAATAATAATAATTGTGTTGTCTTAGCTCCCCTAAGAGTCTTTGTATATAAACTAATGCGAGTTGCCTCTATTTTAAAGACAGAGGCCTTTAAAACCGTGCTCCTGGGGAGCTGTTGCAAGCCTAGTTAAAAGCACATGTTGAGCCAGCAGAGAGCATTTCTCAGATGACTATCGGAACCTATCGATTTCATCAAAGATGCTCCATTAAAAGCTCGGGACCCGATCTCTCCTGACCTCCCCTCGGAAACGTCGGGCTCTAAGAAGTCACGTCGCGAGGAGGAGCGGGGCAGTCGCTGAGGGTCCCTTTGCAGCGTTTCATTTTACACCAGCCGAGTTAAACTCAGCATATTTGATCAAATATTTATTTTTCCCCTTGTTGTTTCCCTGCTCCATTCAATACTCCGCTGAATAAATCAAAGGGACCCCAGCAGCAGTTAAAGCGCCCTCTGGTTACGAATTGTTTACTGACGGCCGCGGTCATAGGATAATATTTTAAAAAAACAAGCTCGTTTCTTACAATAACTGTTTATTATTTCACATGATTTGGGTTTGCGTGTTTCGGAGGGAAGAGGCGAAGCCAACTCAGTGTCTACACTGTGTTTAATTAATCGTGTACTCGACTTCAGTGCACATACCACATCCAAACCCCTGGGAGGCTTTTTCATGAGCTCTTTGGGTTTGTGTTTTGTCGCCGTCTTCTTTGTGTGTGTGTGTGTGTGTGTGTGTGTGTGTGTGTGTCATAATCTTTTCATTAAATGCCCCGAATCAAAGCGTCGGGCCATCGTGTGTGTGTGAGCGCTGCACCGCAAGCAGAAAGATATTTGTATGAGCACCCAGATCTTATGGGCAGCTACAAAAAGGGGAGAGGGGATACAGTTTCAAACGCTCCGTTCAGCTGCGCGGCCCAACTCTCTCAATAAAAAGGGTGCACTTAAAAAGGCGGATTTGCATGTTTACGGTTCTACCGACGGCCGCATAACCCGATACCGCCGGTACTTCCTCGCGGTGTTGGGGCTCAGCAGACAATAGGACCCCCTTGTTCGGAGCGGGGCCGGGGAATGGTGATGGGATGGAGCCGGAATGAATCGGTCGGGGCGCGTTTTGTTCCGCCGCACGCCAGAATTCGGAGCTCGTCAGACTCATTCGCAAAATATGTTCCTAATCCAAACGAGTAAACCGATCCGCGCAGCCTCCGAAATATATTTAGGAGAACGAGCCCCCGGATGGCGGAATAAAATTGAATCTCACCCTAATTTTTAACAGCATAATCCGCCACAACAAGCCAAGCCCCCCCCTTCCCCTCGCCCACCCCAACCCTCAGCGTGAAAGTATTTCTAGGCAAGATAAAATTAGTGGGGCCGTCATTTGTCACCTAACTTGGCACGGACGCAGTTCCTAAACCTCCTGTTTGAAATCCGCCTTCTTTGGAGCAATTCCAGCAAAAAGAGAAGGTGGGAGGGGGGGTGGGGGGGGGGGGGGAGAAGGGAGGGTAAATAAATAAATAAAGGAGGAATCTGGCGCGCACACACACGCACGTTGCTGACGACTGACAGTTCCAATATGAAAAAACTATACCCTGATTGCATTAATTTGGGGAAAGGCACACGACGCACTGCGCGCTCTGTCCTCAGCCAGGCGGCGCATGCACTCCGCGGCGCGCTGCGAGGCCCTCCGCCTTTACACACGTCGCACTTTTCCCCGTGTCTACAAATAAAAACATATTTTAATTAGCTCGCAAAATGGGTCTCCGGATTAACGGCGCTGATCTTTTGCTTTATACGGGCTAATAATAAAAAAGATAAATCACTGTTTAACGTGACGCGTTTTGAAATTTCCAGTCAGGAGTTCGCTGGGGCTGAGCTGTCGGGTTTTATTTATTCCCTTTTTGTTTTTAATTTCAGGCCAACCAATAAAACGTCTTAACGACGCTATTAATGCATCTATTATATTTTTCTTAGATCAATAAAGTTTTATTTTGATAGCGTTGTCTACGCACGCCGCGAATTCAGATTCTCCACGAAATCACCCGCTCGCCGGCTTTGATATTTATCAGAATTTTATTTGCTCGGTTTTATGGACCCTGGGACGGCTTTCCTTACGGAAGCGGAATTAGAAAGAAAGCGTTTCTCGTCCCTTGGCGTCCACAATATTCTTTAAAATTTCTTTTAAACGGGGGTTAAGCTCCGAGGGACACGTTGTTAAGCGCCGGCAATGCGGTAGCTACACCCAACGCATGCCAAATTAGCTCAGTTTAGTCGGAATTGACCATTATCTTTTATAGTTAAGAACCAAGCGCGCGTTATTAGTTTTACTTCAGTGGGTTTGATGATGCCGGTTACTATTTGCCTTGGCCTTGTTAGCGATTAAAGAAAGCGGAGATAATGCAGCTCCGAGCGGAGTTCACGATCGAGGCAGAGTGCCCCAGCAGCCACCCGGCGCTGCGCTGGGGACCAAACGAGCCGCCCCGACCGGCGCTCCCGACGGCAGAACTCGCACGATCGGAGCGCTGCCTTCGGGCACAGCCACCGAAGGCCGGGCCACGGCCCTGCGCCGTCGAACCCACGGGGGACTGGGTGAGGGGAGGAAGAGAAGTGAGGCTAAAATCTGCTTTTCTTCTTTCGAATTGTCTCTGTCCTCCGCGCCTTTTGTCTGATGTAGTCCGCGTTAGCACTCGAAGAGGTGGAAGCAACCAACTCGCGTTTGTTGCGGTGCGTCTTTAGCCGTTTTTATTCAGGAGGATCTCAGCGTTCTTTTAAGGGCCTTTCCCCGCTTTAATCCAATTTTTGAAAGGGAGCTGCTTATTTTAAAAACAGCTTTGGAAGGATTTCAAGCGTTACTCCTCGATTCCGTACGGTTTTTAGGTTTGCAATCCATTCCTATTTAATTTGGCAAATGCAAAACAAACATACCGCAAGAGCGGACTTCCCCGGAGTAATTTTTATACCTGACTTGTGCAGGGAAATGTATTGGGAGCATGGAGCTGGGGCTCACGTTTCACTTTATTTAGATCTGCATTTATAACGCTAAGCCTATTGATAATAGCCTTCCTGTATAGGAACCAATAAAATGGTTCCTTGCACGGTATTAATTTTGTTAGCGGTGATACGGCCCTCGTAGGAATCTGATAAGGGTTTGTCCATCACGCGTTAACACATCTCGCTTTTGGGAAACACAAACGGTATTACGGGAGGAAACGTGGGGACAACCTCGGAGGGTTTCCGCAGGCTGTCGGGCCCCCTTTTATCCCCCATTCGACAGGCGGTCCCGCTCGGCACTCAAGGGTAAGCCCGAGAACGCTGGGAATATAGGGCGCCTTTCCATCAAGGTTTTATGGCGACTGTGAAGTTGTAACGACCTCTCCCTGCCGCAGCCTTCCAGCTGACGAAGACGGAGCCTCGGGAGGGCCCCAGCAGAACTGCTCGCTCGCTTGTGTCCCGTTGCCCCAGAACTATCCATCCGGCGCAAGACAGAAGTGGGGAGAATAAAATAAAATAAAATATTAATTTTCCTCTCATAGGCGACCGCTCACCCCGGAGACCACGTGAGGCATGTCAGAGACGGGGGGGGGGGGGGGGGAAGGGGGGTGCAGAGCTTCCCGCAGGCCCTCCGGGGCTCTTTGAACGCCAAGGGTAGGGCCGGGACGCTGCACTCGGCACGGCTCTGGCGGGGGCAGCGGGCAGAGCGGCTTCATCTCGCTCGGCCCTTCGGGAGCGGGGCCGCCGGCTCTGCTTCCCCGGGAGGAGATGCCCGCGGGGGCGAGGAACGAGCTCTGCTGCTCTCGGGTGGGCAGCGAGAGCTGGAAAACCTCGAGTAGCCCCAGGCTCCGCTCGGGCTGGAGAAGCCTTAATTCCTCAGGCCAGGCAGGCAGGCGACTCCAAAATGGCCTAAGCGAAAGATGATGGAAGTGAAAGCAAGCGATCATTAAGCGATTCATTAAAAAATCTATGTGTCTCTCTGTCTGCGTGCCTGTCTGTCTGCTATCTGTCTGCTCCCTCCGCCACAATTACAAATTGGCAGGACAGAGCTGTCTCCTATCTCAGGATTCATCTGCGTATCCTTCTCTCTATTATTTAATGCAGCGCTTGCGACAGAGACGGTGCTTCTGGAGAGAAGAGTGAATGACCCAAAAGGGGGGGAGAGGGGGGAGGGGCTGGAGCGGGGGGGGGGGGGGGAAATAAAAATGATCGCCCAAATATAAACACGCCAATAAACAGGGTGCGCAGCATCGTGCGAGCATCCATCTGAGCTGCTCACGTCTGGATTCTTTCTGTGGCATATGTCTGGCTTTGGATTTTAAATGGCAATCAGACCTCGGGAAGAATCCAGCGTTAACTACAGCACTAGAAGCTGCAACCGCACAATTAATCCTCCCAGAGTGGTATTGCTCCCTCCGAGATTCCTAAGCGTAGCAGCCAGCTCTTTATCTCTAGGAAATGTTAGCTGGGGGAGATACAGGGCTGAAAGGGCTCCCTCCCTCCCCTGGTTTCGAACGCAGGAGACACCAGTGGCCTTTACAGTTCCCGACGATCTGTGATAAACAATAACATGTCTATTATCTCTTAAAATAAAATAAAATAAAATAAAAAATAAAAAAAGGAGACAATCAAACAAAACGAGCAGAGCCCGAGCATAAAGCACAGGGAGAGCTGCGGCTTTATTAATTTCGTGACACACGCACGGGCTGCTCGGGGAGGTGAGTACGCATCGCTTCCGGAGAGCCCGACCGCGGGGAGAGAGGAGCGATAATAAAAGCTTCATCTGGCCGCGGCCACAGCCGGGGTGTCATAAACACCGCCGCGCAGAGCGGTGCGTGGGGCAGAGCGGAGAGAGCCGGGAGCCGCCGCCTGCCCCGCTCCGGCCCTGCCCCGCCGCGCCGCTCCGCACGTGTGCGTGTGGCTGGAAATCCATATCGCACATTAATATCCATCCATATCCCAAATTCAGAGGTCGACCTGAGAGCAGCTCGGTGCATACGAAACCAGACGGGGAGGGGTTGCTGGGGAGGCCCGGGCTTCCATTGGCTGCAAGCGTTCGCCGCGGTGCGGGGGTATCTCTAATCATATTCAGCATGTTTTGCACAAGAAATGTCAGCCAGGAAGGGCTATCCGCTCCCTTCGCCAAATTATTCCACGACAATGTCATGCTCCGAGAGCCCGGCTGCAAACTCTTTCCTGGTGGACTCGTTGATCAGCGCGGGCAGAGGGGACGCGGCGGGAGCAGGAGGCGGAGGCGGAGGAGGAGGCGGCTACTACCCGGGCAGCGGGCTCTACCTGCCACAGGCGTCCGAGCTGTCCTACGGGCTGCAGGGCTGCGGACTGTTCCCCGTCCTGGGCAAACGCAATGAAGGTACTTCGCAAAGCATGGTCCCCAGCACGCACCCCTACGTGTCGGGGATGGAAGTGTGGCTAGACCCGCCCCGCTCCTGTCGCATGGAAGAGCCGGAGAGCCAGCAGGCCACCTCGTGCTCCTTCGCTCAAAACATTAAGGAGGAGAGCTCCTACTGCCTCTATGACTCAGAGAAATGCCCCAAGGGCTCGGCCGCCGCCGACCTCGCTCCCTTCCCGCGGCTGAGCGCCGAGGTCAGCCCCTCCGCCAACGGCACCGGGGTGCCGGTCCCGGGCTACTTCCGCCTCTCCCAGGCTTACGGCACCTCCAAGGGCTACGGCGCGGGCCCGGCAGGGGCGGCCCCCTTCGCTCCGCAGCCCCCTGGCCGCTTCCAGCCGCCGCCGTCGGGGCCGCCCGTGCCGGAGGCGGGCAGGAGGGAGGACGAGGAGCGCTCCCCCAGCCCCTCGGCGTGCGGCTCCCAGCGGGAAGACGAGACCCGCGCTTCGTCGTCCACCGCCGAGGAGCTCTCCCCCGCGCCGTCGGAGGGCAGCAAGGCCTCTCCCGAGAAGGAGCCCGTAGGTAAGCGAAGCACGGCGGGGTGAGGCTTAGGAAAAACGGTGATAACGGTAATAAAAAAGGAAACGCGGGCGAGGAGCGTCACGACGCGAAAGGAGGATCCCGGCTGCCCCGCAGGGCTGCCAAGAAGCGCTGCTCGCGGTGACCTTCTGAACTTTGTAATATTCGGGCACGGGCTTGCCGTAAAAATTAACGTCCGTCCTATAGCTTAAAACCCCGAGAGCGTCCGCTCTGGGCAACTTTCGCCTGCGTGCGGCTTAAACGTATAGAAAAACGAGCTCAGTCTTTCCCCTGCGATGGGAAGGTGCCTACCAGATAACAGAGATGTTTGTATGGCATCCAAAATAAGCAATAGGCAGTGCCAATAAATAAACCTATTAACGCGGTAAGTTATATTTTACGATCCAGAATGCTTTTCGGAATAACAGCCGCGCTGAAATGTGCCATCTATGAACTGCTATCAAATTAGACTGATGAATGCACCGCGAATATCCTTCAGCGTCTACACTAGATAACAGGGTTGTTATTTATTCATTCGCCTATTTATTTCCCTCTCCGGTCCCCATGGCGAAAGCCTAGCTCCCCTTCCGTGGGCCGCAGACTTTCCAGGCACTCCTCTCTGGCTGCATTTCAGATGCCCTTTTATTCCTTCAGGCACCCCGTTGGAGAATAATAATAATTAAAAATAATTTAAAGATTAAAACGAAAAGCGTGCAAAGGAAAGCTCCTAGTGAACCAGCCCCACGCCTGCGAGCCACTCCGAGCTATGGAGGGGTCGGTGTTACTTCTTTCCCATACGGTTCTGACGATAGGAATTCCCGCCCTGAAAGGGGGTGATTTTTTCTTTTTTTCCCCCTTCTTTTATTATTATTATACATATACGTATTTTATTTTTTCTTCCGCCGATTCGTGGGAGAGCAGAGGGCCATGGCGAGGCAGCTCGGGAGGCAGGGGGCTCCAGCCCTGAAGCTCACCTTGTTTTCAGCCCCCAGAGCACGCTTATAAAGCTCAGATTCGCACGTTTTGGGTGGCTTTTGTTTTTGGAAGCAGGTGTCCCGGGAGGACCGAAAGGCTCCAGGCCCCGCACCGAGCCGCCTCCCAGGAACGGCGGGGTCAGAGTGGGGAGAAGCCCGTTTTGGGGGGTTGGAGCTGGACTCCTGTCCGTGCATCCCAGTAGGGAAAAGGCTGCCCCGTGGGCAGCCGTAGGGACTTTAGGAGAGTGCTCGGGAGCTCTCGGAAGGCCCCCGCATCCCAGCTCTGGAGGAACGAGCCCCTGTATGCGTACACACCCACTCACGCTTTCCGCCCTCTCCCCCAGCTGTCTGCCTCCTACCCGCTGGTAATGTCCCTCTTTTACTTTCTCAAAACTAGGCAATTCAAAAGGAGAAAATGCAGCAAACTGGCTAACCGCAAAAAGTGGCCGAAAGAAACGGTGCCCCTATACCAAGCATCAAACTCTCGAGCTGGAAAAGGAGTTTCTGTTCAATATGTACCTGACTCGTGAGCGTCGCCTAGAGATCAGCCGCACAGTCCATCTCACAGACAGACAAGTTAAAATCTGGTTTCAGAACCGCAGAATGAAACTGAAGAAAATGAACAGAGAGAATAGGATTCGGGAGCTCACAGCCAACTTTAATTTCTCTTGATGAACCTATAAACACATCTTTATGGTTTAAAGAGCCAGTATCATTTTCCTAGGCTGTAGTCATCCGCACCTGTATGGATTAACGATTTTAGACGTTCTCAGTATGTCCTTAAACTCTTAATAGCTGCTTCGGGGCTGCGGGGGGAGCGGAAGAAAGCCATGCTAATGCTGAGGGCCATGTGTGAACCTCCTCGGTTCCTGCAGCCTTCCCCGGGCCCGCTTTGCTCTTTCAAGCTTTGAAAGCCCAGAAATAGGATTTCAGGAGCTGCAAATATTCCCCCCCCCCCTTCTCCCTCCCAACCCCCCTTTTTCCCACCCCCCTGTCTCTCCGAAAAGTAAACGAGCTCGGTTAAAGGCGCATTCTTTTAAAATATAGGCGGTGTAACTCGGACTGTAAGTAGCTTCGGAATGAATTATTTAAGCCGTGCCATATTTCTATATATTGGGAGCTCAGCTTTTTCTCCCTCTGTTTTCCCTGTCTCCCCCCTCCCCCTTTATCCTTCCCAAAGCAGGACTTGCAATAATGAAATGCAGGCATCCTTTAAAAGGACTTCATGGGAACTGGTGTTAAGAGCGATTTTTTGTTCTTTACCTTGAAAGTCAATATTACGGCTTTGAAATTGGCCAGGAAAATGAAATCTCTTCTCTTTAAAGATATAAAAAAGTTCGTCTCGCTCATGGACTAAATTATGACACTTACCTCTGAATTTCTCTCTCTCTTTCTGGTTGTAGATATTTACGTAACGTAGTTTTGCTTAAAGATGTGGAATTAGTGATTTTTTTTTTTTTTTGGTCGATAAATAGCGTTACCGTTGGTAACACGGGATAAGCACACAACGATTCCCCCTTGAGAGAAAAAAAAAAAAAAAAGAAAAAAAGAAAAAAAAAGCCGTCACTTTTTCCTCACTAATTTCACTGCAAAGTGTACATCCTGAACATCAAAAGGACTTTCTGAGCCAGAGCCTGAGATAGCGAGGGAGAGTTCGTCTGTCTTCCTTTATACTGTGAAGTTACGTGCATCAAAGGGTCAAGCTTATAGGTGAAAAAGATTAGAAAAAGATTTTAAAAAGGAGAAAAAAAGAAGGGGAAAAACTATAAGTACAGATATGTATAAATGTCTATTATTATTAAAACGCCGATACCGTTTTAAGCAAATGCATTCTATCGTTATTATAAATGTTAGTTCTAGCTATATCTAGTTCTTACCTTAAATCGGAATAAATTAATATTGTAATGCTGCTGTGCGTGAAAAAGACGATGTTTATGTTCTCATAGAAGAATAAAAAACGTGGAATGAATCCTTTTAATTTTACCTCTTTTTGTGACTGTTTATCCTCAGGTTCTACTTTATGTCTTCGAGAACTTTTACAACAGGAATAGTTGCCTAAACCCCCTGCAATTACTTTAGGAATCTATTTAAATATTACCTAGACGGTCGTAATTTGTCTGGGCCATATAGCGATGGTGCTCTAAGGTTTGTCGGCTTTTGTTCAGTTTTATGACTTGCTAGTATATCTGGATTGTTGCTGTCTTGAACGAGTGGTTTCAGTTGACTGAGGAGCTGCACAGACTGAGGAAGCAAATTACAATTTCTTGAGGGTAGGGAAGAGATTTTTATTTTCTCACCCACTCCCTCCACCCCCCACCCCCTTTTAATCACACACCTACAAGCGTGCGGAGATCTTTAGCTGCCGAGGACGGTGACAAACCGTAGCTTTATCTCAGGGCTCGGAAGAAACCGTGAAGGTGAGCGCATGGGGAGGGGGGAGGTGAGAGCCGCCTCCGTGCCACCGGGCCCCTCGGACACGGCCGTTCCCTACCTGGCTGCATGCGGGAGCGCTTATTCCCCCCGGGCCGCCTTTGCATCCTCCCTCCTTCGCTGCATGCTTAGCTAGCGGGGGCTCGCACAAAGGGAAGGCACAACGAGGGCTGGCAGAGGAGCGACAGCTCTAGCTTTCTTCCCGGGTATGTGTGTGCTGGGAGGAGGGGGAGAGACTTTGAACCCGGGCTTAGAGGGAGCCGTTAGCTTTTTATGATGTAACATCGCAGCGGACGGCCTTCCCATCTGCATGGAGAAGCGAAAGCCGCCCTCGGGGGGGGGGGGGGGGGGGTGTGATGCTATTTCTCTGCTTCCCTGAACCCGGCCGGGGGGCGCGGGGGGCCCGGCGGGGTGCGCGGGGGGCGAGAGGGACGGCGGGGTCACGTTTCTGGTTTTATTTCCGTAGCGGGATCCTTGCGTTAAAGACCACGGCTATGGGGAAAGTAATTATTAGCGCCTGAGAACTGCTCTGTGGTTTAGGTAGTTTCATGTTGTTGGGGCTCCACCTTTCTCTCTACAGCACGAAACTGCCTTAATTACTTCAGCTGATATCATCACCAGGTATGCTTGGTGCGAGGGTCCTTTGTGCCCGAAGAAATCTTAGCGCCGAAGTTATCTGTAGGCGTCAAGTCCCAATGCCATTGTTCCCCATCTGCAACGGAGGCTCCTCTGATTCCTCAGATAAACACGGCAGCCGAGGGGGGAAGCTTGACAAGTTCTTCAAGGTTAGCTAGCTCCTAAGCGAGTCCCTGCCTGCTTGCGGGATTTTCATATCTCTCGTAGGCTGCATTCAAGGTCAGGTGCGTTTTTGCATTCCGCTCGGTGTGGGTAGAGCTCGGGCGGAGGGATCGGAGGGGGGAGCGAGGGTGGGGGGCGATTATATTTTTTTCCGTCTGGATTTATTCAAAACCGGAGGGCGAAAAGCTCTCGGCCGCCCGGGGGAGGGGAGAGACCGAGCCGGGCGGCCCCTCTCCAGGGGTGTACCGACACACGGGGTCCGGGGGCCGCCCGCCCCTCCGCGCCCGCTCTCGTCCACGCGGTTCCCGGGGGGCGACCTCGGAATCCCGAGCCCCCGCCGCCGTCGGACCCGCTCCGCCGGGCTCAGCGCCACGCAGCCCACAAGGCCTCGGTTACGATCACGATTGCGGCGCGCCCGGGGCCGCTCTCCGCGGCGGCGGAACGGGCAACAGCGACCTCTCCGGGCCCGCCGCCGCCGCTCCTCCACGCCGCCCCCGCCGCCTTTTGTGTCCGCGGCGCCCGCGGCGGGGGCGGCCTCCCGCCGGGCTCTGCGCCCGCAGCACGGGGAGGGCAGCGCGCTCCGAACCGTCTGCCCCGCGGCGGAAAGGCGGGCACGGGAACGGGCAGGGAAAGGCACCCTGTGGGCTTGGGTTTGGCTTTCTATTTTTTTTTTTCTTCCCCCCCCCCCTCCGTTTTTTCTTTCTTAAAAAAAAAAAAATTTTTTTTTTTTTTTTTTTTTTTTTTTTTTTCTGAAGCTCCAGACGGGGCTGCAGAAACGGAAAGTGGTTAGATAGCGGATTTGAGGCAGACCTACCCTAGCTGGATCTTCGCGGGAGACGCCTCGGCCGGGCCAGGAGCAGATGTGTACACCGCAGTCCGACAGCAGTGCTCGTGTCTGCTTGTGAGCACCGTGCTGCTGTCGGGCTGCCCTGTTCTGTGTACATACCGACGGTGTATTTACAGTGTGTGAGTGCCTCTGTAGCCTTCACGCACAGCTTTGCCTCTGTGCTTTATATCCCTTTGGATTCACATCGCTCCGCTTTTGGACCGCTTCCCCCAAACTCTGAGTCATTCTTTCTGCCCTCTGTGCCAAAGCACCGCTCCGCGCCGGTGGGTTCCGTCCGAATCGTTCTCAGCGGCAGGAAAAGGCGAGGCGGCGTTCCAGCGCAAAATCCGCGCAAAGCCCGCGGCCGCGGAGCTCTGTCCGTCTCAGAGTCGTGCTTCCTGCCGCAGCGAGCGGGATGGGAGAGCCGCGGGTTTCACTGTGCCGGGATGGAGGCCGGGAGGGGTTTTATTCGGCCACGAGAGCGGTGCTTCGTGCCTGGAAATTCCGATTTCGTATCGCGGTGGGATGGCCGGTCGGTCCTTCTCGGGATCCGCTGCCCCAAATCCCGCAGTAGCCGGCAAGGCGAACGGTACGAAACTGGTGCAGCCTCCCGCGGGCTCTCGTGGCTCGAATGAAAAACGTACTTTGGGGAAAACTAAGCCTAAAAGGTCGAAAAGGGAGGCGAGCGCTCGAGCGCTATCAGCAGCGCTGTGACCGCGTGAAAAACGCCTGTAATTATTTGCCATATTTTAACTCGCGCTTTCTGCACAACCTCTCCTGCCGCTCGGGTGTTGGCAGCGAACGCGTTCCGAATTTTACAGGGAAATAAAAATGCAGGCGCGTTCTTTTAGACGTTATTGTTATTGTTATTCATTTGCTATTATTTTTGGTGAGGAACCAAAAAAATTGAAACCCGCCGCAAGTTGAGAACCCAAATTCGAATATAAACATCCAGGACTCCTGCAGCTAAGATTATTTTTTCTGAATGGAAAAAGGAAGTTCTACAATCACATTTCACCACAGCTGACTCTTAATAATAAATATAAATGACGTCGAGTTCCGTCTTTCCAGGAAAGAAATACAATTATTTTTCACTATTACGGCGCATCTATACAACGGCCACAAAAAATAGCGGAGGAGACCTTTATGTACATTTTTTGAATTGTTCAAAACTAACCGGCTCCCCGTTTGTGGGGATCCCGTAAGTGTTTTATAATTTTCTAACTCTAATAGGGGATAATAGTTTCATTATGGGCCTTTGTAATCCTGAATGGAGAGAGAGAGTCGTTAAAATGGGATCTCCGCGCGATTTCTGACTAAACTGTTGGGAGGACATGAAAAGAAAAAGCGAGAAACAGAGACGGGAGAGAGAGGGAGAGAAGCGGCCCACACAGCCATGTAAAACTAATTAGAACCACACTTTTGCACGCACGATATTTACACGTGATTTTAATTCGTACTCGGCCTTCCCTTCCGTTCAGGAGGCTCTGCTTTCAGCACAGCACACCCCGAGCACCCCGAGGCTCCTGCGGGGATTTCGGGGTTCCCCCCGCACACCGCAGCACCGCGCGTCCGCCGGAGGGACGGGGACCGGCGGCGGCGCGGGCGCGCAGGGCATCCCCGTTTAATCCCTAACACTGGCCTTGGATCTGGCCGCGCCTCGCTTTCCCCCCTCTCCCTCCCCTTCTTCCGCGGAGGACCGTAACCCTCCGCTCGGTTTCCAGCGCGCGTCCTGCTGCCAAATCAAGACCTCTGCTCTGTTCCGCGGGGCGCGGGGCGGCCGAAAGCGAGAGCCCCTCTTACATCCTCCCCTCCGAGCGCGGTGCCTAGCTGCAGCGGGCACACGGCGTTTTTTTCGCCCCTTATTTCCCCCCCCTCCTCCCCCCGCTGCTTGACTGCCTAGTTAAGAATAAATCGGAGCCAGCGACGCCGCTGCCCTCCGCTGCCCGGCTCCCGGCGGCCCCTCTGCCGGGGGGGGGGGGGGGGGTCCAAGGGCAGGGCCGGACGAGGAGGGAGCTTCGGTCACTGCCGCGCTCAGCCCGGCCCGAGAGGTCCGAATCCCTGTGCCCCGGTCCTGCCCCGATCCTCTGAAGGCCCTTCGGAGCGACTCCGGCCGTGGGATGCGTCGGGTTTGACTTTTCGTTGCCGGTACCGCTTAGCGCGGAACGGAACGGGATTATTTACAGGGAGCTCCCAAACGAAACACAATGGTATAATTTAACCTTTCCGAGCACTCGTAAATTTTTACTGCTGTGAAACACAGCGATGCAAATGAGCGCGCTCATAGTTACTGACTTCATAACAACCCCGTGGCTCCCGAAACAATAACTCCTTATGAAATATAATAAATATGTATTTAAATACAGTACGCCGCAACTGCTATTTTGCTTCTTTTTATTGCTTCGATTGTTGTATAATTTTATGTGAAGGTCTCCGACCAGAAGGGTTTAGGTTTGTTGTTTTTTTTTTTTTGCGCTGCTTTTTTTTTTTTTTCGTAGGGAACGCGACTCACTGATGGGATGATTAATTACGGTATAAAATAGTCCGCTTAAACGAAAAAAAACTAATAATAAAAAGGAGAGAGGGGGACGGAGGGAGGGAGAGGAGAGAAAGAAAGGGAATGGGGGGGCCGTAATGCGGAATCCGATCTTTTAATCTCAGTTGGCCGCAATTAAAACAAACTCCGCCGTATAACTCAAATATCCCTTTGCATAAAAACATATGGCCTCGCTATAAAAATGATGGCTGGAAAACACTGACCCATTAATAGCCCGCGGACTGATTTATACTTTATTGTTCTGCTCCCCCGCCACGTGACCGGGGCAGCCAATGGGCGCCCGGGCTGCCCCCAACTTATTACTGACTCTACTTCTCCGCCAGCACCAAGTTGTTACGTGAAAGCCGCAGCCCCGAATTGCGGCGGGTCGGGCGCCCGCGCCGCGCCGCGCCATGTCGGCCCCCGGGACCCTCAGCAACTACTACGTGGACTCCTTCCTGGTGCCGGAGGGGGACGAGCTGGCGGCCCCCCGCTACGCCCCCGCGCCGCTGGGGCCGCCGCCGCGCCCGGCGCTGGCCGAGCACCCCGAGCTGACCCCCTGCAGCTTCCAGCCCAAGGCGCCCGTCTTCGGCCCCCCCTGGAGCCCCGCGCACCCCGCCGGCGCCAGCGGCGTCCCCGCCGTGTACCACCCCTACGCGCACCACCAGGCGCCCGTGGCACCGCCCGACGGCAGGTACATGCGTTCGTGGCTCGAGCCTGTGCCGGGCTCCTTGTCCTTCCCCGGGTTACCTACCAGCAGGCATTACGGCATTAAACCTGAACCGCTGGCGGCCAGAAGGGGTGACTGTACCACGTTTGACACTCACACTTTGTCTCTGTCTGATTATGCTTGTGGTTCTCCTCCAGTTGATAGGGATAAGCAAAGCCACGAAGGCGCATTCTCTGAAAACAATGGAGAAAGTGAGGCAAACGGAGAGAAACCACACATTGATCCAAGTAAGTGGGGCTGCGGGGCGGCGCGTTTGGGGTCGGGGAGGAGGCGAGGTGCGGGGCTCCGCGCTGCCCGGGCGCCGGGGGCTGAGATCCGCGCTGCCCCTCGCGGGCTCTGCCGGGATCCGGGACGGCTGCGGCTCTGCGGGCCGAGGGGAAAACAAAAATCCTCTGTGAGGCTGCGACTTAAAATAAAATAAAATGATTGGAAAAAAAAATCCCACCTCTCCCGCCCTCCACCACCCACCCCCCCGGCCACCCCAGCCAACTTCGCAGGACATACTCGCATCCTCCCGCAGCACTCACGGAGCGGGTGCCCGAGAAGATGTGAATGTGGATGTGAATATGAGCTGCGGGGCCGGTGTGTGGGGGGGAGGCAGCTCAGGGCCGGCAGCCGGAACCTCGCCGTTGCGCGGTGCCCTCCTCCCCCTCCGCCTCCCGGCGGAAATGCCCGCGCTGGGCGCTGCGGGGCCGCGGAACGGAGCTGCTCCTGCTAATAACGCCATGCAAATAAGGGCCCTGAACTGCCGGGGCTGTAATGACGGCGGCCGCGGGCTGGCTCGTCAGCTCCCCGGGTCCTGCCAGCGATGACACGGGAGAAGGGCGAATTGTAACAGAGAACAAATTCAGACGAGCTGCCGCTCCGGTCGGGCTGGCACTCAGAGGGGCTGCGGGGAGGGCAGGAAGGAAGGAGGCAGCCAGCAGAGAGCAGGCGGACGGGTGTTTTCAAACTGTATCCTAAAAAAAATTAAAAAAAAAAAAAAAAAAAGCGAAGGGAGGTGGGGGCTGCGTGGCTCTGCCGCTCAGGGCTCTCCGTGACCCCTTCCGTGCGTGGGGATGTGGGTGCTCCGTGCCTACCGCGGAGACGAGGGGTACCCCGACACCAGGACCCCCCACACATACCCACCGGACACCCCTCTGAACCTCAACTTCTCCTCTCGCACTCTTCTCAGATAACCCCGCTGCTAACTGGCTCCACGCGAGGTCCACCCGGAAAAAGCGCTGCCCTTACACCAAGCACCAGACGCTGGAACTGGAGAAGGAGTTTCTGTTCAATATGTATCTCACCAGGGACCGCAGGTACGAGGTGGCCAGGCTCCTCAATCTCACCGAGAGACAAGTGAAAATCTGGTTTCAGAACAGGAGGATGAAAATGAAGAAAATCAACAAAGACCGAGCGAAGGACGAATGATGGAGATACGCGGGTTAAATGGAAAAAAAAAATCGCATAAAGTAAAGCAAAACAAAACAAACAAAAAAAGCAAACAAACAAACAAACAAAAAAACCAACACCAACAAAACCCTCCCCTCGAGCCCTGCCATGCAATGCGTCTGGGTCCAGGCCTCATTTGTTTTCCCAAGGCAAATTATGATTACGGTTGTACCTTGCTTGTCACAGTAGCATGGAGAGGCCAGTTGCCAGGAGAGGTACAGTAAGACTTTTCATTTTCTAATAGGAAAGAAAAAGGGGGCATTAGCACGAAACGGCTGTTGAGCTAGCTTGTATAAATCTACCTGTTTCTTCACTTAAGAAAAAAAAAAAAGAAAAAAAAATAGAACGACGAGCAAAAACTACCTTTTCATAATGCACAACTATTTACAGACTGTATAGTTTAGTTGACGTAGTTAATTTTATTCGCTCTTTGCGCGGCGGAGAGATCTCTGCTCTAATACTTGAACACTGTGTTTTATTGTGGTAATTATGTTTGTGACTCAATTTATGTGCTTGGGTGCTGTACCGGATGTAATTGTGTAAGCTAGGATTCAATTTGAACTCAGGTTGTTTATTATAAAAATGGCATAGAGTATAGCTCTGTAGCGTATTAAGTCTTTTCTGTATAATTAGACAGTTAACCTTTGATTGTAAAAAATATATTATATATATATATATATCCCAATTTAAACACACACACAAAAGTAGAAAGAAAAAAAAAAAAAAAACAGCTTTGTCCGGGATGTCTGGGAATGGCGGTTCTCAAAATACATGGAAACGAGTCGTTTTAGTATGCACAGTTGATATATATATCGTACTGTCTGTGTCAGTTGTATATATGATCTATATATGAAAAAGTAACTAAGCAGACTAGCTTAATATTGTTTTTGCACCAGTGAGCAGTTAGCAGATTTCGGAGCTATACGTATATGTGAAAGGGTAACTACCTATGGTTTACGTTTTAATTTTAATCGAATGATTTGATGGTTGTTGTAATGAAGGTTAATTTTATTGATAATAAATTATACTCTATAAAAACCTACATTTGGTTATTGTAAATTTGTATCGCTTATTAAAAAAAAATCATAGTAATAATAAATCTGGGAAGTGATGTTGATGCAGAACGTACACTGTCTATTTTGAAATAGTTACCTCATGGCCTACTGACCAAATTGTTGTGTTGAAATGATATTTAACTTTTTGCCAAATAAAATATATTGATTCTTTTCTATTCCGTGATGTTTTAAGGTTCTTAACCAGGAGTTCCGCCCAAAGTCCCCTGCGGACGTGGCGGGGCTGAAAGCCGAGCTGGGGCTTCTTGCGTGCTCTTCTGCAAACGCAGAGCCCAGCACGGGGAAAACTGGGCTGTTTTTGGCTCTAAATGGGTCCGGAATGCCTTTGGTTCCCCGAAGGGGGGAGGCCCAGCTCCCCCTTCCCGGCCACCGTTTCAGAAGCCGGCGCTTAGAGATGGAGAACAGCCGCTCCTGCAAAGAGGAGCGGGGGCTCACGCTTACGTTAAGGCGATTTTATTCCATTCCTCCGGCGGGGCGGGGGTTGGTGCGGACCGACCCGAAACGTGCAGCTCTCCTCGGAGCGGGCCGTCACGAAAATCGGTGCAGACGGCGACATTTACACCGGGCCGCTTCATTGCTCCTCGATAACGCGCCCGGAGCTCGGCGTGCTGCAGTGAGCTGGGGAAGGAACCCGCGTTCGGAGCCCGTTCTAAATCCCCCTCTGGAGATAATCGCCCATGCAAAAATATGGTATTGAGAACGTCCCCCATTTCTCCCTTCGCGTAGGGGATTTTTTTTTTCCTTTTTAAATGTCCCGTGGCAAATAAAAACAACCCGCTGCATTTTACTAGCGCCGCAGATTATGTATGTATATAGAGAGACAGAGAGAGATAAAATTTTACTGACAATTATGGTAGAATTTATGGTGTCAATTTTACTCGCTGGTTCAGCCGAGGGAAAGAGCAGGGCTGGAGCAGGGGAGGCAAAATCCGATTATTTCTGTACAGCAACAACAGAAGGGAGAGGAGAGATTCTTCGGAGCGGGAGATTTCTGCGCCCCCCCCCCGCCTCCGCATCCACCCCTCCCCCGCCGCCCGGAGCCAAACCGGGCTCTGCAACAAAAGAAATCGCGGAGTCCGCGAGCGCTGCGCTGCAGAGCCGCGTTGGGGCGGACATATTTCCGCGGGGGCGGTTCTGCGCGCCCCGACACCCCGACAGGGTGGGAGCGGAACCCGCTCCGCTGCCGCGTATCCATCGCACGGATATGTACGGAGAGCCGAATAAGACGGAGCGCACTCGCACTCTTTGGCAGAAGTTGTTGTTAGGAAAATTCAGAGCCGTGCAGCGCAATAAAAGAAAATGACTGCTGTAACCGTTTATGGGGTGTAAAACGCTGCAGGGCGAAAGGCAGAATGTAGGGAGCCGGCACGGAGCGTACAGATGTGCAGAACTGCGGGGGGAAAATGCTGTCGGCTTCACCTTGAAAAAAAAATAATAATAATAAAAGAAATCCGGGGTAAGATTTGATGAGTTCTAATTAGTGAAAGGAGCTCGTTCTGGCGTGCACACACAAAAAAGCCCCTAATTGAGCCCCGAGCCGGTGTTTGGGA
>JAPSGF010000005.1:27177256-27189171 GCA_035772895.1 Perdix hodgsoniae | reverse complement strand
AATTATTATTATTTTTTAATCCATGTGTTTTTCTTCTTCTTTTTCTTCTTTTTATTTTTTCCTTTTTTTCTCCTTATCCCCGGCTCACTGAGCCATTAGGGCGCAGTGCGGGTTCAATGCGTGGCCGCAGCAAACTCTCGCTCCTCACCGCGTCCCGCGTTATTATTCTCAAAGCACCCACCGCGCTCCCCCTCGGCTGACAGAGCCGCGCCCGTCCTCTCCTTCCCCAACCCCTCGTCCCGCTCTGTTTTTCCCGGTGAGGAATGACATATTCGGAATATGCGGGGACGGCAGTGCTGGGACAGAGCAGGGGGTGCCGGGGTGCTCCCGGCTCCTCCCGGCCCTGCCCGGGGCATGCGGTGGGCACGGGCCGCCCTCGGAGAGCGTGGCAAAGACGGGAGAAGCAGCGCTGCGGAGCTTTAATTGGAAAATTATTTACTGGAGAAAGGAAATTTCCAACATCTGTCTCTGGTACAAATAAAACTCCCTGTCTGCGTCCTCGGCAATCCCCGCTCCGTGCGACCCGCTGTACTTCCATCGTACAGATGCTAACAGTCGGGTACTCCGCAAACTTGACGCGTCTCAAAGTCACTCGTAACTTCTTCTGGCCCGCTACTCTGATCTCCTCCTCTCGTTTTCGTATTTTTCTCCGTTTTGCTTTCGTTGGCTTTCGGTCTTGGGAACGAGAAGCAGTGGGGAATGGTAGCGCGTGTTCACATGTTGCCAAAAGAAAGGGGGGAAAAGTAACTGGAGTGAAAACAGAAGTGGGAGGGAAGGAAGCGCAAAATGTGCTCTGCAAGAAGATCGTTGTATTTTTCAACTTAGAGTCAGACAAGAGGGAAAGGAAAAAAAAAGCTGAACAGCGCTGCGTAACAGAACCGCTTTCTCTGCGTTTTATTTACATTTCCTTAAATCAAAGCCAATATCTTAACATCGAAATTCAGCATCGGAAAGGAATGCGCGCTCTGTGCTATTATTTCCCCACCCCGTTGCAAAGATTTAATTCTTTCTAGGGATGGAGAGCAGCAGCCACTCCCCGCTTTCTAATAAGAGCCTTCTTATCAAATGTTTGTCTACAAAGGCGTTGTTAAACTTGTTATGATTAATTCTTTTTTTTTTTTTCTTTTTTTCCGAGGGCAGTAAAACTGCACCGAAATTAAGAAGTGTTTATGCGTCGTCATGAGATGTAATAACGTGGCACAGCGCGCTCCATCATAATCGGGGATAAATTACGGCGGGATTCCAAGACAACAAAAATCCTCTCTAGTGCGAAGCACATCACGATCCCTCTCGGCACATGAGCCATAACCGGGCAGTGCTCCCAGGTCGCACTTAACTTCTGAGCACCGTTTAATCGCTACCTTTGACTTCCCTGAAAAGCTCGGGACGCACAGCGAGGTACCCCCGGCTCTCCCACGTAAAAAATACATGCAGTGAATGCCGCCTGGAGGATTATCTTTAAAGCGTGTGAGAAGATTGCGGTGACGGAAACCTCGCAATCTCAGTTCGCTCGCTATTTCCTCGACTGTTTTATATATATATATATATATATATATATACACACATTTTAATACGTTTTGCAGGCTGCTGTGTCCGGGGTTGTTTGCGTGCGACAGAATGAGACATTTCGGGGCTATTTCCGAGCCGCGCCGTGCCGCCCTTGGGCGAACACGCGGGGGGTGGGCGCGCACATAAGGCGGTGGGGGCCAATTCGGAGCTGCTTCGACGATTTGTTTGGTGGGAGGCATTTTGACGTTGTTATTATTATTATTTGTGGGTTGGCAGATCAAAAGCTGCGAGCAAAATAAAAGAAAAGGCGGCGGTCACAACACACCGCCGCAAAGCTAACGGCATCGCGGCGCTTGTTTTGCAGACACGCGGAACCCGAAATACACGCGCCCAGCCCCGCTGTTCGCTTCGACGTTATCGATATTAGAGTCTAGACATCGGCTATGTTTGCCGTTTCTTTCTCCTCGCGTCTTGGTATGTTGTCACCAGAGGAGCAATTTATTGGTCTAATGTCATCTACTTCAGCTTCTTTGATCTTCTGAGTCGTCGTCTTGTTTGCTTCGCGTTCGTTTAACTTCTTGGGCCTTTATTCCCCTCCGGCAGCCTCTTCTGCCGGAATGTTCCCACATCGACCGCAGCGATATTGCCAAAATCGGAATAAACGCGAGCAGAGCCCTTTTCTCCAGATTCTCCCCCGCGCCTCCGAGTATCAGCCGCGTTTTCACGTGCCTGGCTTTTGGCACATCTCTAGGAGCAGCCGCCACATTTGCATGCTCTGAGCCTGCAATATCTCGGGGAACTTCGCTCTAAGAATTTACTCGCTTCTGTCAGAAACCTGTATTCATGGGGCTGCAATAACCGCGCATAAAGGCTCCCCAAGGGCGAGCGTGGAGGTGTGCGGGGGGGAGAGGGTTTTCCACGGTTACAAAACGGAAAGTTTAGGGTCCGTGCGAAATATCGCCAAGAACAATTTTAAGTGGTGAGAAAGTCTTTGTACACGGGGCACCAAACTATAATTGAAAGGAGAATTTCCGGGGCAATTCCATTGTGCTCCTTCCAGTTTATGATGTGCAATACAGGCAGGCAGTAAAAGCTGTCTTTACCAGGACTCCCTGTCTGAGGGAAGGAAACTCATTTTACGATCCGTTTAAAGGAAGGGCACGGTTGCAGCATCCTCAATGCAGAGCCATTCGCATTGTTGGGGAGCCGGGGTTTAGAAAACCGGCAGCGTTCCCCACGAGCTGAGAAGAACGGGGCCGTAAGGTGTGTACGACGGAAAGGTAAAAGGGGTGCTGGGAAAATAATAATAATAATAGTAAATAAGGCTCAGGGCTGAAGGCATTTGCAGGCAGCGCCTCGAGTGCAGAGTGCTGTTTTCTTTTTGCTTTTTAAGGCGCTCAGAAAGTTTAACGTTCCCTCAACCGCACGTTGTACCCTGCCTTTATTCGGGGGGCGGCGGTGTTTTCCTTTCTTCCAGGGGAGGAGGGCCGGGCGGACTCGCGGAGGGCTCCGCGCACCCCTATGCTAGGGTCGGGCTCCGGGAACCGCAGCGGCGGGACGGGGTCGGTTGCGCCCCGTAGCCGAGTGCGCCCCAAACCCCCTCCCCGCATACCGGTGACCCCTCTGCGCGCTTACGGCACGGACAGTAACAACCATAACGAGCGCTTTCACTTCTTTCAAGTTGTTTTGTTTTCAACGTTCTCTCCCTGGCCCCCCTCCCCGCCCCCCCCCCCCCCCGGCCAACGAGGACCCCCCGTGGCCCCCCCCCCCCCCCCCCCCCCCCCCCTCCGCCGCCGCCGCCGCCGCCGCCGCCGCCGAGCAGTTCCTCGGAGCGGGACCCGGGTTCCCCCCCCGCTCGGCGGAGGCGGCGGTGCCGTCGGGGGGCGGAGGGGCGGCGGCTCGACGGCGCGGGGCGGCGGCGGCGGCCCCGGCGGCCCCGTCCATGGCCGGGCACCGGCGGGCCGCGGCCGGCACCACCTGTGAGGCGGGCGGGGATTGGCGGGCGGCGTCATATGACCGGTCACGTGCTGGAGGCAGCTCAGTCCAAAAGAAAATGGGGTTTGGTGTAAATCTGGGGGTGTAATGTTATCATATATCACGCTACCTCGTAAAACCGACACTGAAGCCTGCCGGACAACAAATCACAGGTCAAAATTATGAGCTCTTCGTATTATGTGAATGCGCTTTTTAGCAAATATACGGCGGGGGCTTCTCTTTTCCAAAATGCTGAGCCTACTTCTTGCTCCTTTGCAAGCAACTCCCAGAGAAGCGGCTATGGACCAGGCGCGGGTGCCTTCGCCTCCTCCATGCCCGGCTTGTACAATGTGAACAGTACCATATATCAAAGCCCGTTCTCTTCCGGATACAGCCTGGGCTCTGATGCCTACAACCTGCATTGTTCCTCTTTTGATCAGAACATTCCCGTCCTCTGCAATGACCTAACCAAACCCAGCTGTGAGAAAGCGGAGGAAAGCAACCTGCACAACCAGGCTGAGGCTAATTTCCGGATATACCCCTGGATGAGGTCTTCAGGTAGGGGCGAGCGGGGCTGGAGCTGTGGCAGCCAGGCAAAGCGTGTCGCCAAAATTACTGTCAGCACAGCCTTGATGGTTTTAATTATAGCCGAGGCGCCATTGCGTAGAAAGCCCGTGGCATTGTATGTAAATGAGTATCATAAAACTTTTTATTGCCCAATTAATGGGTTCTAGCCTCGTAAATTTATTTAACTCCATTTGCTATGGAATTTTAGCATTGAGTTTATTCGCGCTTTTTGCTGCAGAAATGCGGAGAGCTGGCTGCGTTCTCGCAGAGCCCCCTCGGGTGAGCGTCCCCACTGCCCTCCGCCGAAGTCGGGCAGAAAAGCTCCGCCCGGGGGGGGAAGGGGGGCCCGGGAGCGGGGTCGGCTGTGCCGGGGCTCCGCCGGGCCGCGCCGCGTTCCCCCCCTGCCCCCTCCGCGGAGATAAGAATCTATAGAAACGGATTGAACAGGAAAGCGGAGGGAGGGGAGGGAGCCGGGGGGGGCTGGGGGCGAGAGTGTGTGAAAAGCGAGAGCTCGCTTCTGGGGCTGAACGCCGGGTATTGTTTACGATCCGGGCGGGGTAGGGGAGCGGGGTGTGTGTGTGCTTGCGTGTGTGTGTGTGTGTGTGTGTGTGTGTGTGCAGGGAGCCCCAGGCATTAAAATAAAATAAATACGGCCCGGCCTTCCAGATTTTTATTTCCCCTTGCGAAACGCAAAAGCCTGGAGGGTTTTAGGAAAATATATCGCCCGGGGGAAAGTTCCTCCTCCCAAAAGCAATTTCCTCCCCCACCTCTTCTCCTGAATGCTTTCTCTTCACTTTTTCTATGTCTCGAGCAACTTAATTTTTGCTTTGCCCGAGCAGGACAGGTCGTGTCGCTGAAATGTCTTTGTTAGGACAAAGTGTGTGTGTGTGTGAGGGGGGGGAGGGAGGGAAGGAGGGGGGGGCTGGGGGGGGGGGGGGATTATTCACTCTCTCTTGGGCCGGTTTTGTTTTGGTGTTTGTTTTTTACGTTGGAAAAAAAAAATGGAGATGAAATAAAAAAGATAAAACTTTCCTCTTCTCTTCCTGCCTAACCGCTGGGCGTGTGTGCCTGCCTGCCTGCCTGCCTTCAGGTCCCGATAGGAAGCGAGGGCGCCAGACCTACACCCGCTACCAGACCCTGGAGCTGGAGAAGGAATTCCACTTCAATCGCTATCTGACTCGGCGGCGGCGGATAGAGATCGCCCATGCCCTATGCCTGACGGAGCGGCAGATCAAGATCTGGTTCCAGAACCGGCGGATGAAGTGGAAGAAGGAGCACAAGGAGGAGAGCTCCAGCACTCCGGCTCCCAACGAGCCCACGTCAGCAGCAGCTTCTGTGGAGAAAGTGGAAGAAGATGAAGAAGAGGAGGATTAGGGAGTCCCATCCGAGGAAGCAATCTCTTAGAATAACGTACGCACGTGACAGCTCTAACAGTTCCCTTTAAAGAGAGAAAGGAAAAAAAAAAAAAAAGAGACATTCACTGTTTTTATTAAAAAAAAAAAAAAAAAAAAGTTAATCAGTTCCCTTTAGTTCCTTCTTGCAAGCGAGCGTTTGCAAACATGAAAACGTCTCTTGGGTAGGGCTTCCAGCCCTCTCTCCTCTCTCCCGTCCTCCCCAAACCTGCCCCGTGGTAGCATATCCTGAGAGCATCCTACAATCATTTGAGTTTTCGTTCACCCGCGCTCGGCTGGGTTTCTCCTGGGGACGTTTCGGTGGGAGGACTGCTGCTCGCACATAAAGTACACCGTGACCTTCCGAAGTAACTACCTGACTCAATAGTCCCAATCACGTCGTAAGGGGAAAAGTGCATTAGGCTCGTATTGAGAAAAACTACCTAATTTTGAATAAGTAGCTCTGCACTTTTCTTTTTTTATTATTATTATTTTTCCTTTATCTTTTCTTTTAATTATTGTTAGGAAAGTACCATAACTAACAGCTACACTAACAAGAGGTAAAACAGCAAGCGAGGGGGGGGGGGGGAAAGAAAAAAAGAAAAAGATGTGCCACAAACCACTACAATCCACAGCAATGAGTCGTACTACCTATTTTTCAGACTACCTATATATCTTGCTCCGCCTACCTATCTTCGAAAGTATGCTGTATTTTAGTAGTCAGAAGAAGATAACGTACTAATGTGAATTGCAAAACGCTTTTAGAAACATAAGCGCAGTCATTCGAAAAGCACGCATCGATAGCTTTGGTATAGAATTTGGAACCGTAAAGGCTGAATATATTTAAATTTAAAATAATATATTTATTCCAAAGCAATTATTAATGAAAACCATATGCTGCAATATATCTCTGTCCGCGAACCTCTACTCTCTGGAGTGAGGGAGCGAACGCACACGCCAATATTGTACAAAGCGGTTTAATATCTACCGTGGGCTTCTACCTTAGGCTGCCTCTGCTCAAGGCCGTTTCCTTACCCTGGGTTGATCTTACTCAACATAGCTGAAAGTGTTCTTGGCAAAAAGCGAATTTAAATGACCATGTAACCGCCTTTCAAATATCTGTTTGTCCTGATGATCCCAACGTGTTAATATGTAATACCGTGAATTTTCCTAAGATAGCAGATATTGTATATTTGAATGATTTTTTTTTTTTTTTCATTTATATTTGTCTTGGAGCTCATTTGTAAGACCATGTCACAAATTGGGAAGTATGTAATTAATTGGGAAACTTTGTCGCATGACGTATCGTTCAGATCTCTGTATAAACCCGTCTCGAAGGTTTGGCTAAAGTTTACTCAAACAATTGTATGTTACAATGTGTTTCGATGTGTTCGTTGTGAACATTTGGATATGCCGTGTAAGTATTGGAAGTGGAAAAAAAAAATAAAAAAATGTCTGTGAACTCTCTTTGGAAGTGATCCCGTGTTCAAGTATCCCCCACGATAAATGTGTTTTATGTCACACGGAAAATAAAGATGCTTGTTGACAATTCATTGTGCTTTTATTTTTATTAGGGAAACAGTTCGAAGGGAGGATTAAAAATAATTCACACGCGCAAATAAAAAATTAGATCACATTATTATTATTTTTTCCCCATGATCGAAAGGAGTAAAATAATCTGAGGTGACAAATGGGCAGCGATCAGTCAATTTCTCTATCTCTACTTCGTGATTTTTTTTCTCTCTCTCTCTTTTAAATTAATTTATTTATTTCTCCTAGCGCGGTTGATTAATAAAGCGGAAAGCTTCTTTATGGCAGGGCTTCCTTCCACCGTGCTTCGGACTCCTCCAGAAAGCCCGAGCCCGGCCCAGGCGGCCGTGACAGAGCCCCATTGGCTCTTAGGAAAAGCAGATTTAGGAAGGAGCAGAAAGTGAGGGGCGAAACTTCCCGGGGTGAACGCTCGGCTGCGGGCGGGCGGCTTTCCGGGGCCGGGGGGCACGGGAATGGGGCTAAAAAAAGGGGAAAAACAGCCCCGCTTTAGGAATGAGATCCATTCTGCTGTGTAGCAGGCGATGTCGAGGCTAGAAAGTGTTTTCAATGACGGAAGAAAAAAGAAGAAAAAAAAAAGAAGACAGAAATTAAAAATCAGAAATTAAAAATAAAACAAAAAAAAATTACATTAATTTTTAGAAACCCGAAAAGCGCCTTTATTCGGGCGGCCAAACGCGGAGCGCAACGGGAGCATCGTCTGAGCTGAAGTTCCCCTTCACCGCCGCGCTCGGTCCCCGCCGATGGACTAATTGCAATTTTAATAAAATTAGTGCGAACTCCAGGTCTGGTTAAAAAAAAAAAAAAAAAAAAAAAAACTCCGGGGCTGCGTCTGTGGTAAGATGGCGCCTCTCTAAGACCTGCCTCTTCTTAGTGATGAGGAAAAGGCCATAAATCCGTTGTTGTTTATGAAAATTTACAACTTTGCAATACAACTTTATGAGTTGTTCGGTTTTTCCATTGGTCGTTGTCGGTCATGTGGATGGTAACCGTGAACATGAACTTTTTTATAATTTCCCTTGCGAGAATAGAGCCGCATTCTTTTGCTGAGCTCTGTCCTGCTTCGGATCTCTCTGGCTTTCAATCCCCATTTCATTTGCTCTTTGTAAGGCAATAGTGAACAAAGTGTGCGGAGGTTCGGCATAAGCAGCCGCCTAGAACACAGATCCGGGATGGCAATTTCCAGTTCCCCCGCTGGAAGGTGTGGCATATTGGATTCAAAGCACTGGCGTGGCAGATTTTCAACTTGCAACCTGGCTAATTTCCTGCTTCTTCTGGCACCAAAAGGAGGGCGATTCGTCTCCTGTGCAGCCAAAGCGACAGCTGTCAAAGTCGCAGGGGCTCCTGTGAGCCAGAACCTAAAAGGTGAGAAATGTATATGACACTGCCGTAAGCAGGGAAACATGCTTTAATACGGGGAGATATTAGACGTGTGCAATTAAAGCGGATGGGAATGTGAGCGGCCAGAAATAGACGCGGTCGCAGCTCGGCTCCTTTCGGTTTAACCTGTGCATGCGGAGATGCTGAATAAAATGCCGAATTGCTATTATTTATTCGGGAAGAGTGGATTTTTCACCAAGTTTATTTCTGTTGGCGTTAGCCAGGGGGTCGCTGTGGCATTCCCATTATTTTCTAAGAATTCAGGTTTACAGCATCAGTCTGGGAGGATTACTGTTATTATTATTATTTTTGCCGACACGATGGGGGGGGGGGGGGGGGGGGGGGGGGGGGGGAGTTTTTTTTTTTTTATATAAAAGAAATTTTTTTTTTTCGCCGCATTATCTTTAAGCTCCATCGCGACAGGTGAAATTTAGATGTGATTTATCGGTGATTATTTTTAAGGTGTTTGGGGGGGGGGGGGGGGGGGGGGGTAGAATCACGACACGACGCTGCTGTGTCCGGGGGAAGGTTCCGCCCGGAACGCGGCTGTGCCTTTGGTTGTCTCTCTCGGATGGTCGCCGCGGAGCCGTGGCGCAGCGCTCGGGCGGCGGCAGCGCTCAGCCCGGCTGCGCGGAGGGGTGCGGATCGCGGAGCCGAACCCGTTCTCCCCTCGCTGTGAGAGGGGAGAGGGCGCGGGCCCCCAACCCCCAACCCGGGAAAGCTCTCGGGCCCCTGCCGCCGCCCCTCGGTGACAGCCATCACGGGTGAGCGGCTCGCAGCGCTGTTTGTGCCGCCGAAGCCTCGCATTTGCATTGCATTGCGGTACCCGGCGGAGTGGGGCTGCGGCGAGCGGCGGATTATTTATTGCGGGCGGCGGTGCTCAGTGCTGCCACGGCGTGGCCGAGCGGCGGAGGCGGGCACCGGGCGCGGGGCAACGCCGGGAGACTGCGCCGATGCCGCCGGCACCGCGCAGGGGCTTAACCCCAGCCTCCCCCCATCCAAAAATATATATATTAAAAAAAGAGAGAGATTTTTAACAATGAGATCCTGCCTACCGCACCTCTATGGAGCATCGCTCCCGTGGGCCGATATTGCGCTGCCCCCTCCCTTCGCTGTGCCCTCCGTGTGTGTGTCTGTGTGTGTGTGAGCCGGGGGGGGCGGCCCTCGGTCTGTGCCCCCCCGGGCTGCCCCCCAGTGTCCCTCGGGTCAGAACGGCCGCTCGGCCGGCCCAGAGCTCTCGAATTCGAGCTCTTAGTTAAAGGCTTGGGAGCAGGGGGGAGGGGGGCGGAATGCTGCCGAGCAGAGAATGGTTTCTAAGGGGGTTTGTGCACGAGGAGGAGGAGGATTTTAGGGTTAGGAGGGGAAGTGCCCCCGCACCTGTACCTGTGGATGAAGAGAGGGGTACGCGGGACGCGGGGAGCTCTGCAAACAAACGCGCGGCCGGCAGATACCGGGGGCTGAAGCGCGGGGCTGTGTGGCAAAACGCTGCGGCTGCCTTCTGCTTCCCTGCAGGAAAACTGCAGCGAATGTAGCCGGGCGGGCAGAGCTCGGGGTGCCGGGATTCGGGGCGCGCGGGGGCGGGGGGAGGAGCACAGAGGACGTGCAGATATGAGTGCGGCACAGAGCACAGCGCCGAGCGTTAGGCTGTCATCGAAACGGCTCGGACCGCGGCCCGGCCGCGCAGAGGAGAGCACTGAGTGCCTTTGGATATTATGAGGGCAACGAAGAAATGGTTTCGCTGCCCGCGGCCGGGATGTGGACGGTTCGGTTTGGACGCGAGCGATAACTCGAGGGAGAGAAGGAATAGCCAAAAGGAAAAAATAAAAGAGAGACAGAAATAAATCAATGCATAAGCAATGCTACAAAATGTAAATAAAAGAGAGCCTTGCGCGATTCTTTAAACGTTGGTCTCCGTGCGGTGGATTCACACAAAGGCCGCCCGACCACAACTTTTTAAAGTAGGGCCGCTGCGCTCCGCTCGCCCCGAATATTGATGTTTCACGGCGCGTTTTCGTTCTGCCCACGTTGGGGGAAATCCTCCCGTTTTAAACCCCTTTGTGCTCACCGCGCTGGGTGCTGGGCTGCTGCCGTTCCCCCTTTTTATAGCCCTTATTTGCAGAGAGCACAAAACTTTCCCGGGGAAGGCAAACACGCGTTTCCCAATGAGCCCGCAGCTCAGAGCCGGCGTTCTGCCAGGTGTGGCCGCGGGTCGGCCGGCACCGGGAGTTTAAGGAAGTTGAAAAAAAATTGGAGGCAATCAACATCTGAATGTGAAAGTCCAGCTGAGGCCGCGAACAATACGAACTATTGTGGGGCGACGTTTTAAGTCGCTGCTGTTTTATAGGTATCGTAATCAGCCCCCGGAAATGAGATAAATAGCCCTCCGACAACAACAGAACTCTCGGGTTAAAGCTGCTTTAGGAAACGGGGCTCGCACGAATACCACTTTCCGGCGGAGAGCGTTTAAAATTAGGATATTGGCTGTGTTGTAATGGGAACACGCACGGCTCGGGGTGTGCCCTCCTCCGCAGGAACCGCGGGGTTACGGTTCCGCCGTGCGCATCGCGGCGAATTTCATCAGCACTGTTACTGTCCCAGCCCTGGGCCGGGAATGAGATTTCCGCTACGGGTAACTGCCATGTTGAAAAATGAACGTGGAAATGTTTGTTTCGCGTTGTTTTTTTTTTTTTCTTTTTCCTTCCCTCTCTCTTAAAGACACACATCCGTGTTCAATCAAATTATTTTAGAGCTACGACGAAAGCGATTGGCTTCTACTGACTCATTAGCGGGCCTTTATAAATTAGGGATAGTCCCGCCGACTCGCTGTTGGGTTCGGGCGTTGGGCTCCTTCGGCCTGGCAGCGGCCGGGGTGGGGGGTCGGGAAGGCCGACACGCGGAGGTGTACCGGGGCTGTGCGCTGGGACTCGCCCGTCCTTTCTCGGCCCCGTCTCGGATGCTGGGGCGGAACACCCCCTCCCCGCAGGCCTCATTTCCCCGCTCGGGCCCGCAGCTCGACGTTAATTGCCGGAGCGCTCATTAACGCCCGGGACCGGGCCCACGCGGGAGGCGCAGCCTCACACAAAGCTGGCGCCGGGGCGGGAAGCCCCATCGGAGGGGGGATTTCAGCACATCACCTCCAGCCCGGCGGCCTCCGCCCCAGCGCCGCGGCGGGGACGGCTGCGGGGTGCGGTGGCTTTCCCACCGGCGGAGCCCCTCCGGCGCCGCGCTGCCCCTTCCGTCCTCCAAACTTTCCCTCCGCAGCATCCATCATCGCCCGCCCCCTCCCCAGGGCCGGGGCCCGACGCTCGCCCACTCCTCCTCGGCGCTGCGCGGCGACAACTTTGACGGGAGGCTCCTCTCCCCCCGCTCCGCGCCCCCTCCCTCCCTCCCTCCGACCACCGAAGGAGGGGGCTCCGCGTCCCCCGCTGTCACCCGCGCGCCGCCGTTCTCACGGCGGGATCCCCGAGGGGCGGTCCGCCGGGCGGGGGCGCGGTCGCTCCCCGCGGGCCGTGGGCGCGGGGCGGCGCGGGGCGGCGCGGCGGGGCC
>JAPSGF010000005.1:27155370-27172256 GCA_035772895.1 Perdix hodgsoniae | reverse complement strand
CCCCCACCAGTGCACGAGTTTACCTCTAGAGGTCATCAGGCAGGATTTACGACTGGACAACAAAAGCACGTGATTTGAAGCCGTACCCCATATTTGGGTGCCTACGTAGGAGGGAACCAAGTACATGTCCCAGTCATTTCCATAATTCATCATAAATTGTGCAAGGGTGCTATAGACGCACAAAACGACCAAGAGCCACAAATCAAGCACACATATCAAAAAACAAATGAGCTCTTATTTTGTAAACTCATTTTGCGGTCGCTATCCAAATGGCCCGGACTACCAGTTACATAATTATGGAGATCACAGCTCGGTGAGCGAGCAATACAGGGACTCCGCCAGCATGCACTCCGGCAGGTACGGATACGGCTACAATGGCATGGACCTCAGCGTCGGGCGCTCCGCTTCCACCCACTTTGGTGCCAGCGAGAGAGCCCGCTCTTACCCGGCCAACAGCACCTCTGCCTCGACAGAGCCCAGGTACAGCCAGTCCGCGGCCGCTTCCCACTCGCCTCCCCCCGACCCCCTGCCCTGCACCGCCGTGGCCGCTTCGCCCGTCAGCGAGAGTCACCACGGGGTGAAAAACTCCCTGGGCAACTCCGGCAGCACTTCGTCCAATTCCAGCAGCAGCACGCACATCAGCAGGGACGGGGTTGGCACCTCGTCCGGCACCGAGGAAGACACTCCGGCGAGCAGCGAGCAGGCAAGTGCCCCGAGCGACCAAAGCACAGCACAGCCTTCCCAGCCCCAGATCTACCCTTGGATGCGAAAGCTGCACATAAGTCATGGTAAAGCAAATACCCTGTTCTTTCTTTATTTCTCTGGAGGAAAAGCAGGCTTGAATGTAAAGCCGGTGTCCGCGCCGAGCGAGGTCGGGAGAGGGGGAGAGGAGGGCGTGGGAGCGCGCAGCCCCCGCTCCCTGCATGGGAGCTCCCCCCGGAGAGCGGCAGCGCCCGGCCCCGACCCAGCGCCTGGCCGGCTCGCGGGGAGCCGGGGGCTGCGGGAGCTTTTCCCGGAGCGGGACCGCTCCCGGCTCTGCCCTTCCGGGGGGAACCTCCGCCGGGAACGGCGCTGCCGACCCTATTTGTGTCGCCGAGCCGAATCGAAAAGAGAATAGCAGGGGGCGAGGAGGGCAGCTCTCGCCGCCGGGAAGGCGCGGGGAGGAGGGGGGGGAGCACCGCCCTGACCGCGGGGAGCGGGCGGAGGGGCGCGGAGAGCCCCGGCCCCGCTACCTGCCGCGCCCGGCCCGCCGGGGAGCGCCGGGGGTTCGCCGCCTCCCGGAGCTCCGCCGTGGGAACGGGCTGCGCGCCTCCACCTCGCTCCGCGGCCCCGAGAGCCCGGCGTGCGCCGCAGGCGTCCTCCGCAGAGCCGAGCCGGGGGAGGAGAGAGGGGGATTCGCCTTGAAAACGCGCTAAAATCCCCTTTGTAGAAAGAGCGAAACCGAAATCCGAGCGGAAACTTCGCACGGCCGCCAGGTCCCCCTCCCCCAAAGGCTTTCTAAAGGGGCAGGAGGGGGAAACTTGTTGAGCGTTTCTCCAGCCCGGCAACAAAACCGAGCCGGGCTGAGAATAACGGTCCTGGTGGCTCGGAGCTGCAGGGAGACACGAGGGCTCCACGTCTCTGCTGGGAATCTAAACGCTGTACTTTTCTCTTCCAGACAACATAGGGGGACCAGAAGGGAAAAGGGCTCGGACTGCTTACACCCGGTATCAGACCTTGGAGCTGGAAAAGGAATTTCACTTCAATAGATACCTGACCCGCAGAAGAAGGATTGAAATAGCACATGCTCTTTGCCTCTCAGAGAGACAAATAAAGATCTGGTTCCAAAACAGGAGAATGAAATGGAAAAAGGATAATAAGCTGAAAAGTATGAGCATGGCAGCTGCAGGGGGGGCATTCCGTCCCTAAGCGTTTGATCAATTAAAAGTACTGAGCAGTATTAGCTGACCCTGCGTCTCATGTCAGTACTAAGTTGACTTTCTAAAACTTCCTTGTGTTACTTCTGTGAAGAAACCCTGTTCTTGTCGCCCTTATTCATCTTTTAATCATGAGCCTGTTTATTACCATTCTCTCGCGTGTATAAGTAGATCTGCTTTTATCGTACATTTCTTTGTCTTGAATGGCTTTGTCTTGAAAAAATAATAGATGTTTTAACTTATTTATATGAAGCGAGCTGTGTTACTTGAAGTAACTGTTAAAAAAAAAAAGCAAAAGAAAAAAGAACAAAAAAAAATAAAAAGGGAAAAAAGAGAGAGAGAGAGAAAGAAACCCTCCCCCGGTTTAGTACAAATGTTATGTGTTGCACTCAACCTGCTTAACTGTGCATGTGTGGTCAAGTGTTAATGTCCGTATAGCTCCAAGCTGTTAAAAATATTTTTATTCAAACTACCTATATAATTTCTGTGTAATTAATGCTGTCGTAGAGGTGAAATGATGAAATCAACTGAACTTGTCCTACGTGTAGTGAATAGTGAATCTGTGACGAAAACTGTGATTCCAAGCAGTATGTCCTTGCTGTGCCTTTGTATATGACTCTTTGCACGAACTCTTAGAAGTGGCTCTTATTAAGCGCAGCTTCTGTGATGTATGTTTGATTTTTTTTTTGATTTTTTTTTTTTTTGGTGGTCAGAGTTACAAATATAGTCAAAGTCTGGCTGTTTGAGCAAACTGTGAGGTTTTTTTTTTTTTTTTTTTTTTTTTTTTGTATTTGTTTTTTTAAAAAATGAAAAAAATGAAAAAAAAAAAAAACCAAACCCAAACCTGACTGGAAATCGACAAAAAAAAAAAAAAATTGATGATGATGATAATAATAATAATAATAAACTTTCTATTGTAAAGTTTTCGTGATCTGGTTTGTGCAAAGCAAAGAGCTGCGCTGCCTCTGCGCGCTCCACGGGCCCGCGCGCAGCGCCTGAGCGCGTTCACCTGAGCGGCCGGGCTGCGCTGCTCCGGGAGCGCTGCTGTTGCTGCTGCTGCTGCTGCAAAGTTGGAGCAGAAGTTCCTCCCTTAATGGCCGCTCGCTAAGGTGGAAAGCCGCCTCGCGAGGACCGCGATCGACAGCCTTTGTGGGCTAAGCAAGCGTTAGCCGGTCGCTGATGGCTGAACAAAACTTGTGCTTTGTTAAAACACGCTGCTAAGTCCGAGGCGTGCTCGCCCCGCTCTAGCTTTTCTCCTGTGGTCGCCTTAAGTATCTTCGCGGGGCGGCCACGTTAGAGCCCTCTGCGCCTATTAGTAACACTCGATCGCCACATTCCCACTTTTCGCCCTTTACAGATTTTTTTTTCTTTTTTTTTTTTTTTTTTTTTTTTTTTTGCTTTCTTCGCTACTACGGTTAGTTTTCTATAAGCGCGATGTTACTTACCCCGTCAGAGCTTGAATGGTTAACTCTTCCCAGCTTCTAAGAGCAACTACAGATTTGCACATTTACTGACCGGTTACATTGATGCCTTCCCTTAAAAGTTATAAAACAGTAAACTTTATAAGCCCCAGTTCCGGCTATATGACATTTGGGTGCCAAATGAATAGGGTTTTGTCTATGAATTAGATCGTAAAATCATCCATAGCACAGACAGATAGGCTCACTGGCTATAAAAAGTCACGTGGTGCCATTAAAGTAAGTTTTATGGTTTTGGGGAGTTGACATCCAACATTATATACCACATAACATATAATCTCACTGACGCTGGACTTCATTTGACTCTTTTGCAGGCTACGTGTGCCTCCTGGCCATTCACATTGTCACTTTTAGGTACAGAAGTATCCAAACCACAAGTTCTCAATACTGTGTGAAAAAATGGCTCCCTGCAAGTCGAGGTAAGTTTTGTGCACAAGTTCCTTAAAGTTTCTCTGTGCCGGGGGAGCCGAGGCTCCCGCTCGCTCTTTCTCTTCCCCTTCCCCTCTCCCTGCGCCGAAGTTCGGGGCTGTCCCCCCGCCCGGGGCAGCGCACGCAGCCCCAGGTTGTGCGCAGTGCTGCGCAGTGCCCCAGCCCCGCTCCCGCGGTTGCCAGCGCTCTATTTTAGCGATCAAATCAAAGTAAACCACAATAAGCGACTTTGGCAGAGATGGATTTTGGGGCCTAGCTTTAATCACTTGGACTACCGCAGAAGATAATTACTTCCTTCGCTCCAATAGACTCTCCAAGTTCGGAGAGGTTTTGTTTAGCAAGGAGTACTTACTGCGGGTGATTAAAAAAAAGGAAAACAAAGTAGATAGGGCTTGATACGATCTGGGCAGTGCCTTCAGTAGGCACGATAGGGGTGGAGGCGTGATGATATGGTAATCATCTTCTCACTGGCGAAATGTGTTGCACATCAGAGCAAGTATTAAAATGGCACGGAGCGCGCTGGAGTGCTTAAGATTCCTCTTTTTCTGCACTGGGTCGTGTGGGAAGCTTTAGCTATGTAGCTAAGCCCATCCGCGAGCGTGTGCTGTGCTTCGGGTGTGCGCATTTATAACTCTGCTGCAACTTTTTTTTTTTCTTTTTTTTTTTTTTTTTTTTTTTTTCCCAGCTCCTATCTGTAAATATAAGAATATAAATGTGTTCGAGTGATGCGCGTGTATGCATGCATGTACCGATCTGTGTGTACCCCTGTGTAAATCCGAGCACATGCCTCTGTTCATGCGCTATTGGTGTCTTTATGTGTACAAAGGGTGTGTATGTGTGTACACATATATACGTTCCAGAGCCTTTTTTTTTTTTTTTTTTAAGCGAACCAATTGAGTGTAACTCGTAGCATTAATACAAGAGACCACAGGTCATTAGAGTACTTCAAATTATGAAATACGGGCTCGGTTTATTGAAGATTGTAAATATCCCCAATGCTCTGCTCTCTCCCTCTCTGCCTTATATTGCTGGCTGCCATTGTAGGGTAGGCCCCAGCTGCGTGTTTACTTCCACATTCTTTTTATTTAAGTGGACTGTTCTCACTAGAGTGTGATTACTCAGCAATAAACTTTATGGCCGGATTTAACTTCAGTCTTTGAATTTCCAGGACTTGAATGAAAGGGTGAAGGGAGCTCTGTCTCTCTTTGGTAGCTGCAAGGCCTGATCCTTACCCTCAGAGCGAGTGATCTCGGGGGTGTGACGGACCGGTGGGGGCCGGGGCGGAGATCTGAGAAGGAGCTCCAAAATGCGTCCGTGCCCAACTTCTCTGTGAGAACCTCGTTCTCCGCCTGGGTTTGGAGTAGAAGGGATTCAAGGCGATCCCCTCTGCAGACTGCATTGTTTTCCTCGATGTGTCATAAACTCGAGTTTCAAGAAGAACGGGGAGGCGTGATGGGAGATGGGAGCGGGGTTTTGTTTGATGTTGCCCCTGCTGTCCCATGGCCCGAGCGGTGCGGTGCGGTGCGGTGCGGTGCGGGCTCTGCGTGGCACTGCGAGCGGAAGGGAAGACGGGGCTGTGGGTGGGGCAGGTCGCCGTGGACCTCCGCAGGGTCTGCCCAAGGTCCACCACCAGCATTGTTGTCTGATCTCTTTTGATTTCCCATCCACTCGCCTTAAATGTTAAAGAGACGCTCGCATCTAAGGTTGCAGCAGCTAAAAGATTTCACCGTTTTACAAATATTTAATATTTGGAGTCAGCCCCCAGTGTAAGACAAATGAAGTCCCAAGCCTTTGTGTCTGCGGATCGCTCTGTGAGCACTAAACAAACACATATGCATATACTTTGTATTTTAAAAGTAATAATAATAATAATGGGAAAGGCTTTAAAAGCACAGACCCAAATACACATTCGAAAATCATTTCCGTCATAAACAGCTGGGGATTTTATAGCTCGCTAGCTGTCAGCTTCATCAATAGGAATACCAGAAAGTTTTATATGATAGGCGTGCACTAGAGTATATTATACGCCATAAAAATTTTATAGTAGGAGGCAAAGGAATGCAAATGCTTTAAAAGTTTGGGCTCCTTTCATATGCGGGTCCTTTTCCGTAGGAGAGACCTTTTCTTGTTACAAGGAACCATTCCGGGCGCAAACCGTTCCCGATTACTCAATACACAACAACACCGTGTTGCTTCAAGTGCCTGGTTAATACACAAACACGTCCACACACACACCCGCTCAACTCATGCTTTAGGAACCTGGATGCCACCTCGGGTTGTAATGGTCTGCAGAGAAAAGCTTTGCTCCTATTATTTTCACATTTCTGTATGCGGTTTCTATAGCGTATTCTCGCAATGCTGTGGACAGAAATTCAAGAGCTATGGGAAAGGAAAAGATCACAAAAGCCCACAAGCGTCTAAACCCGCCCGCACCGCAAGGAGCTCTCTAATAACGAGAGAAACTTCGCTGGAAATGACAACTACTCAGCAGATTCGGCCCTCCCCCGTCCGAAGCAGAGGAGCTGAAGTCACCGCAAACCGGGAGCACTTTCAGACTTTGCAACCCTCTTTTAAAATTCGGAACTCAAGCGACTCCAGGCAGCCGAACTGTGTAGAAATATTCCCAGATCCTAATTGTTTTCTGAGTGAAAAACGTCACGGAGAATAATTGCCTGGAATCGAGAGAGAGAGAGCTCTTATCTGAGCTTTTTTTTTTTTTTTTTTTTTTTTTTGGTGCTGTGTTTTGGGGACTAATGCCTGCGAGTTTGTTTTACTTTAGGCACAGCAAGTGGCGTTCAGCGCATTGAAATACAGTTTACTTAATCCTTTGAAAGAAATACTTGAGTGTAGTGTGTCATGTCTAAGCGTAGGGCCAATTAAAGATTAGGCAACCCTCTTAATGTGTGTAGCCAGTGACTTTGGAAGCCATAACTTTCTCTAAACCAGAAGTGTAACAATTCGCTTGAAAGTCATCCGTAAATTACAGCTCCGCTGCGCTTTCTAAGCCCTGCAAACGCCCTAATTGCAGAACATTACAGGGAAATTTTGATTCTGCCATTTCCTTACAGTTAATAAGTGTGTATCTGTGGAAGGGTGACAAAAGAAGGGTTTGCAATCTGCTCCATGGGAAATTGAATGGAACAGATCGCGAGGGGCGGATCGGGAGGTTTCGATTTCAAACCCTGGATACTGGAGCAATGCCTTTTCCCTCCCCGCAAATACAGATTTAACGCATTAGCTGCACACATAAGTAAATCTCCTCTCCAAGTGAAGCCATCGCCTCGCTTTCTCACCTCCTTTTCCCTCCTGCCCCCCAACTATCCCCGATTTATTGTTAGAGACGCTACCCAGAGCGCAAAAGAACGCAGCTCCCACTGCCGCCTGATCATCTTCGAAAATATTACCCCGTTTAAAGGAAAGCATCCTCGCTAATGTCTCTCTGGAAGGCAAATACTCATGGACCGTCGCAGTCACATGCTCGTGGGGCTGCACGCACAAACGACATCGAATCTGATACAGAGAGAGTGTAAAATTCGCGAGGATTTCGCTTTATGGCACGCGTAAGGAATCTTTCCTGCAACCCCCCCAAAAATGGCTTTTCAATAATAATATTTGCTATGAAGGTTATTGGGTAATTATTGCAATTTTGTGGAACAGTCCTTGCTTGAGGTGAAGTCTGTCTCCGGATAACAAATGGCAGCCCGTGCAGTTCACTGCCAGGTTAAGTAAATGCAGAAAAGATAAATCTGCACACCCTAGGAATCACCAGCAGAGCTCGCTTTAGACCAAGTTCACAGTCAACTCGTTTGCCTAGACAAGGCTTCGCAAACAATTAGAGTTGTTTCTTTATGCTTAAATCAAGGAGAAATGACTAAGACCCTCGCAGCAGAGAGCTGCAGCTTTTCCCCCAACGCCGGTCCTTACGTCCTTCCAACCTCACGCCCAGAACTTACCCAGCATTTCACCTGCAATTGTAACCAAATAGCGCCTTTGAGTACAGGCTTCCTTCCAACGCTGCCGAAAGGCTGTGCAAACTGATTTAACAGCACTTTACAGAGCTGCCAGATTAAAGAAGAAGAAAAGGGGAAAAAAATAAAATAAAAAAAAAAGAAAGAAAAAGCAATAATTAAAAATGCAAAAGTATCCGATTTCTCATCAGCGAGAAGGAGGAGGAAAAAAAAAAAAAAAAAAAATTAGAAAGCTGGGGGGGAAACGGCAGAACTATTGAAACAAACACTGCGAGTCTCTTACTCCTAAAAGAAGCTGCATAGCTTTTGTATATCTTTGTGGTTAAGGGCGTTACAACTGCAGGTCAAAAAGTTGAGGGTCAAAAGTTTACGTTTTGCACCACTCTTAGTCATTCGTCCAGACAGAGTTTGATGTCAATGTTATAGCCGAGATCTTGACTATCAGCACAAAAGATAAAATAGCTTTGAGTTACGTGTGTATCACAGTATGGACTCCAGGTGAACCCTACTGGCTGAATGACCTCAATTACCGAGGAAAGGATAGAAAATTCCTCTTTTCAAGAGTAATACACGTTGTATTTCATCTTGAATTATCGGTCACATTTGTGCCTGAATATCTCGGGCTCAGCGCGGCAGGTAAACACGCGTGTCCCCCCACCCCAGAGCCGCCGCCGCCTCCCGGGGCCGGGGAGCGAAACGTTTCCCCTTGTTTATTATATCATAACCCCCCTTTAAGAGGTTTAACGTTAAGCCTCCTCACTTTGCCAAACGGCAGGAAGATAAGATAGGAGCGGGGCAATTAACGCGCGTATCGATCCCGGCCGCGGCTTTGTTTTTGGCTCTCGTTTCTGTAACGCCAAATGAACCGCTCTTAACCGGGGCAGGATGCGGCCGTGCCGATGCGGGAGGGCTGTGCGGAGCGCTCCGGCCTCAGAACCGGGGCCGCCTTCTGCTACGGATGGAATACGGTGCTGACTAACAGAGCCGCGATTTGGATGGAGCTCCGAGCCTTCTGGAATTACCCGTCGCTTCCCAGAGGGATGGGGAGAGGCGAGGGTTGGTTTGCCTTCTCAGCTAGGAAAAAAAAAAAAAAAGGAAGAAGAAGAAAAGGGGAAAAAAAAAAGTTTGGTGGAATTTTAGGGGAATTTCTTTGCGCTGAGTTATTATTTCCACGTTGCTGGCGTTTTGTTTTGTTCTCAGCGCTCGCCTCGGTGTCGAAGCCTTAGCTAAAGCTCTCGGCCGGGCGTGTCTGTGAGGGGAAGCGGCCGGAATCTCATGTGGGGACAGGGGGAGAGGAGACGACTGCAAATGGCAGGTTGCAGTGATGGGGATGAGGGGTGGCTGGGAGAGGGAAAGGACGTTCCGAAATATCCGCTAGCAGCTGTGAAAGGTATGGAGGAGGGGACAGTGCCACGAGGAAGGAAGTCAGAGAAAGAGCGCACCTCACCACCATCCGTGCATAGCTGCCTTTCGAGCCCAAAGGCGGGAGCCTCTGCCGTCCTCCACGCACGGGCTACGCGTGAATTATTTGCCAGGGACACAGCTGGATCGTGGCAGCCGGGCGATATTTCTTGGGAACACATGCGCGTGATGTGAGAGTTCAGATCAGCCCGACTTATTGCTGGAGGCTTTGCCCCGCTGTACCTGCCGGAGCGCAGCAAGGTGTGCCAGCATTTGCTCGGCGTGGGGACGTGGTTCCCGAGCTCCTGCTGCTGCTCCCTTAAAGCGAGCCCTGGCACTGCCCGTTCGGAGAGCCTTCCCTCACCGCAGATATTGTTTAACCTTTCACATCTAGAGTATTTATTTGGTGTAAGAGCGAAGTCCGATAACAAGCTAAAAGCCGTGGCCAAATATCTATTTTGCTAAAGAATAGCGGGCAGATTGTTTCCAAGAACAACAATGCGTCTTTGATACACCCAGAACGAAAGCTGCTACTATAACTGGGTTACTCAAGAGTAGGTGACGGAAATCCATTTGCTTCCTTACCAAAACAATTAGCCGCTCGGATTCCATGTTTTTCAGTCTAGCCTAGGATCAAAATATCAGTGAGAATATTTTCAAAGAAGTTGAAACTTCGGCTTCGGGAAATACCGAATATTTCGAATTGGTGTCTGAATTATTCCCTTAAAATAAATATAATCAGAGGGAAAAAAGAAAAAGAAAAAGAAAAAGAAAAAGAAAAAGAAAAGAAAGAAAGAATTATTTGAGGCGAGCTCTTTCTTCTCTTTGGCTCTTTGCTTTCAGCACGCTGCTCTCCGGCGTGGAAGCTCCGGCCCAAAGACCATTCATTTAAAATCCGGGCGCAAATCACGTTTTACGTGTGTTTATTTAACCACGGCGGGACAGAGCGAGCACGGCAGCCAAACCCGGCGTTGTTGTCCCCCGCTGCCGGGGGAGTCCCCGCTTCTACACAACGCTGAACTTGGGGGCTCAACGGGCGCGTCCCCCCAGCAGCGCCCGCGCGGAGCGAGCTGCGCGCCCGCGGAAGGCGGAGGCTGCCCCGCAGCGATGAGATCCCCGGGAACAAAGGGGGGGAATACAGTCGATACATTCCATAACGTTTACATTTTCCCGCGATTTTTTTCTTAATTTTCCCTTAGAAGTGGTGACCTGGGCAAAGCACCCTGCTATCTAAAAGGCGCTGTTATAGACCTTTTAGAAAAACTAAGTCCAAGGCCGAGGTGAACTTCAGGTCACCGCGTCTAACAAATATGAAAATGTCGCCTGGTGAAGGGCACGCCTTGTTATTTAACAAAGACTGTCAATGTGTAAGATTAATAAGAAACAAAATGCACACGGTGTCACTTTTCGGTCACTTTGAAACTCGGGACAGCCTCGCATTCAAGAGGGGAAAGCTGGGGCTAAATATATTCAAAATGGTTCAAATCAAATTCAACCCAGGCTGCGGGTGCGATCCTTCCTCCTCCTGCCCCTCTCTGTGGTGGGTGCCCGGGCACGGCGAAAGGTTGTCTTCTATTATTATTATCACTGTTGTTGTTATTATTGTTACTCTCCTCGTTCTTATCTTCTCTTTTGTATTCCGTACGGTTTAGCCGTGGGCGCGGAGGGGAACGCGGCGTTTGCATGCTTCCCGAGAGAAAAGGGGGACCCCCTCACCCCCTCTTCGCGTATGCATGAAGCTGCTCTCCTTGGTGCACGGCAATTAACTCTCTCACTCTCAACTTAATTCCAGTGCAGTCCCCATCTCCTCCTCTGCCGGGAGCCCCCAGCTCCAACACCGCTGATTAAAGGCTCCTTCCGCAGCTAACAGAACCCCCGGCCCCTCTGTAAAAATAAGGGACCCGGCCTATTTTCCCTCTCCTTTTCTTTCTTTGAGAGCTTAGGATGATGCTACAAGTTTGCAAAGGGAAGTACCGGGGAGGGGGGGGAAAAAAAAGGAAAAAAAAAAGGGTTTCAGAGATTGTTTATTACAGCCATAAATCTTGCAGTAAAATGTCGAAATGGCCGTGTGCAAGATAACACTTGGTGGTCTTGGCTGGGTTCTTGTTTATGATAACAAAACCACAAAGACATGGAACAGGCCTTTTGGAGGTCCTGCCTCAGCACATCTCCGCAGCCTGATAGAACCCCGTAGAAACAGGCTGAGCCCGGCACCTCGGGTCACCTTGCAGATTTACGGTCGCACACAGCACCGCATCCTTCTCCGTCCAACCCAGCGCCAGAGCCACACGGTAGAGAGGTGCAGCGAAACGAGTGATCTCCGAGATCTAATCGCGGTAAATAATAGGAAGCAGAACCCGCTCAGCTCGTCGGCACAGAGCTGAGCCTACAAATCGGGACAGAGGTTTTCGTTGCGTTTTCTCGTGCCTCGGGAGCACGGAGCCTGCTGTTCCGAGCTAGCTATAGAGCCTCCGGAATTGCCTTATGGCGAGGATAACGTGCCCGGCACCGCAGGGCAATGCATCTGGTGGCGGCCAGCAGGTATTTGTGCGTGCGTGCAGCTCTGCGCCGGGAACGTGCTTTGGGCTTTGGCAATCTTTTTTTTTTTTTCCTATATATTTTTTTCTTTCTCTCTTTTCTTTTCTTTCCTTCCTCTATTTTTTTTTCTTTTTTTTCTTCCTTTTTTCTTTTTTTTTTTTTTTAAGGTAATGCAGGTGGAAGCTCTGATTTTCCAATCTGGGTTGCCGTATTGTTGTTATTATTTTTAATAAAGCAAGCTCCTCTTTTCTGCCCAAAGTGTGCGGCTGCGTCTATGTGCGTGTGTGTAACCGAATTTCCTCTCTACGCAAAGTAAATAGAGGAACTTATCTATTACCCCAGTTAAAGAGTTCCATAGATGTTCTGTTGGAAATGAGTAAGTAAATGTATTTTAACTCTCTTTACAAATTAGCCATTCGATATGAGCAGGAAATGAGTGATTGTTTAGATAAGTAGTCCAGTATGCCCAAGTGCTGGAAATGTTCGAACATCTTACGAACCGCCTGCAGTGTGCGTGTGCCCGTGTGTGTCAAATACAGATCGATACTCCGTGCGCCTACTTGGGTAGAATAGAGCTTCAAATGGAATTCTATTACACGTTCCCATTATCTATAAAACGGCTAAAGACAATAATCTGAATTTCATGCAGAGTAACTGTTAATGTGGTATCTTTAGGAGGGCGATATCTAAAACGCGTCGTACTTATGCCTGATATATTCGATGCATTTTCTCACAGCGGAGGGGAGGTTACCCACTCCGCAATTATATACTCAAAGGATGCGGTAAACATTTCTGTGGGTATACACGCTCTCCTGTAAAGAGGAGAAAAAAAATCGGAAAAGTTCGCTTCTAACTTCCAATCTGTAGGAGTAAATGGCGTTCGATAGTTTTTTTTTCCCCTTAGAATAAGAGCGTAATTAGTTTAACCATCAAATTTCAATTACCTAAGGTCAGGGCGGGTGCCTCTTTTCCCTCTGAGCTGAAAATATCGTTAACAGTCTCAGTTCCAGCAATGCAGCAGTGGCCGGGTGCCCTTTCCCTCCCTCGCCAGGCGTTCTGCGAAGGCGACAAAGATTTCTCTTGGAACTGAGAATTCAAAAATTGAGCCAGCACCAGGCAAGCGAAGCGACAGTCTTACATTCGTAGCTGGAAAACGCAGCTCTGCGGGGAGGGATGTTCGCAGCGAGCCCCGCGGCAGCCGGTAGGAAGCGTTTACAGCACCGCGCCGCCCTCCCTCTCTTCCCCGTTATTCCCCGTCTCCCCGTGTCCCCCGCACCCCACAGGACACGGAGGGGCTCCCCTCGGCCTTCCCGCGACGTCCGCTCTAACTTTGGGATCTGCTCCTCCGGCAAGCAGGCTGCAGGGGGACGGGAGCTGCCGGCTCTCGGCTCGGGAAGAGGTCGCGGAGAAGGGAGGGGGTGAGGCGACCTCCATCCCGCAGCCCCGACGGGAGGTGTTGGGTGATGGGTGCGTGGAGAGCTATTGTGCAACGCCCCGCTCAGCGCCTGCCTTCCTCCTCGGGCTGCGCTCTGCTTCCCCTGCCCGCTTTCTGACACGAAAGGGGGGGGAAAAAAAAAAAAAAAAAAAAGGAAAAGAAAAAGAAAAAAATGACGAGTGTGAGGACTGTCAGTTCTGGATTAGTTTTATCTCGCTTGACACCGCGAGTGCCGGCCGCAGCCCGGGTGGGAGGAGGCGGCGATGCCGTTGAGCAGTGGGCGCGGGGCGCGGCGAGGCCCGGAGAGGAGGCGCTGGGAGCGGCCCCGCGGTGGGGCCGCGGGCGCGGAGGTGCCCTACGGCCGCTCTCCCTCCTTCCATTTCCTGATCCGGGGTCCGCGGCCCCGCGCGGTAATTGGCGCTGGTGGTCAGGTGGTGATGGTGTGTCGGGGTGCGTGCGTGTGTCTGTGTGTGCGCGTTGTGCGCGCTCCAGGGGTGGGAAGAGAGGAAGGGAGGGGAGTGCGGCGGGGAGGGGGAAGCCGGAGGCCCAAACTTTGGCAGCGGCGAGCACTTGACAGCGGCGGGAGGGGGAGAGGGAGGGAGTGGAAGGAGGGGGGGTGGGGGGAAGGGGAGGGGCCTCGCCGAGCCCAGAAAAACGACAACGCGAGAAAAATTAGTATTTTTGCACTTCACAAATTAATGACCATGAGTTCGTTTTTGATAAACTCCAACTACATCGAGCCCAAATTCCCTCCCTGCGAGGAGTACACGCAGCACAGCGGCAGCGCCGGCAGCTCCGCCAGCTACCACCCGCACCACCCGCACCCGCACGCCCCACCACCGCCGCCTCCGCCGCCGCCGCCGCACCTGCACGCCGCGCACCCGGGCCCCGCTCTGCCCGAGTACTTCCCGCGGCCCCGCCGGGAACCCGGCTACCAGGCTCCCGCCGCGCCGCCGGGGCCGCCGGGGCCGCCTCCCGAGGCGCTGTACCCGGCGCAGGCACCCTCCTACCCCCAGGCGCCCTACAGCTACAGCAGCGCCGGCAGCGCAGCCCCGGGCCCCGAGCAGCCGCCCCCGGGAGCCTCTCCGCCGCCGCCGCCGCCCGCCAAGGGCCACCCCGGGCCGGCCCAGCCCCTGCTTCCCGGCCATGCCCTGCAGCGCCGCTGCGAAGCGGCCCCCGCCGCCGGGGCCGGCACCGGGCCGGGCTGCGCGTTGCTGCCCGACAAGAGCCTTCCCGGGCTGAAGGGAAAGGAGCCGGTGGTGTACCCCTGGATGAAGAAGATCCACGTGAGCACGGGTGAGTCGCCCGGGGCAGGGGGAGGCCGGGATGCGCCTGCAAGGAGGGAAGGGGGGGAGGGTGCTGCCGGGGCCGGGATGGGTCGGTGCGTGTGTGGCTTTTTTTTTTTCCTCCCTCCGCGTTTCCTAATAAAAAAAAAAAAAAAAGAAAGAAAGAAGTGAGAAACCTTTTGTATCCGGGGTCCTTTATCAAAAGATTTACGAGACGCCAAACTGTTAGGGCAGTAATTATAGCCCCCATAAATTTAATTGCCCTTCAGTGGCTCTGGGCCATGTGTCTTTGAAGCTTTTCTTCTAACCCAAATGCCCATCACCATTTTTTATTGCTGCTCGATTGTCCCCGCTGCCGATAGGCTGCGAAACAATTTTTCTTGCCGTTATGTATCTGATTTGAACCCGGTGTCAAGTTATCCTCTAATGACGATGTTCCATCGCTCCCTCCCTTCTCTCCTCTCCGCGTGGCCGTGGGTGCACGTTCAGTCAACCCCAACTACAGCGGCGGGGAGCCCAAGCGGTCCCGCACCGCCTACACCCGACAGCAGGTCCTGGAGCTGGAGAAGGAGTTCCACTTCAACCGCTACCTGACCAGGAGGCGACGCATCGAGATCGCGCACACCCTGTGTCTCTCCGAGCGCCAGGTCAAGATCTGGTTCCAGAACCGGCGCATGAAGTGGAAGAAGGACCACAAGCTGCCCAACACCAAGATGCGCTCCTCCAACCAGCCCTCGCTCGGCCAGCAGCAGGCCAAGGCACAGACACAGGGCCACCCCCGCCCGCTCGACGGGGCTGCGCCCAACGCGGCCGCGCTATAAGGGGGTTATCGTTATTATTATTTTTTTTAATATATAGATCTCTATTTACCTATCTATTGGGGTTGTGCGGCCACCCGCGCTGGCGGCTGGCCCTTGGGACCACGCAACTGTGTAAAACAAAGCAGGAGCAGGGAAGGAGGACGAGACGTGCCCAGGGACGGGCACACGTTGAAACCAAAACCCGGACGATTGCCTACATTGTATATAGATAATGGTTCCATGCCCATCATTTTTTTTCTATTTATGGAAACCCTCTCTTGCCCTCGCTGTAAGAGTGCTGGATGCTGTCACGGACGAATTCTCCGTACCTATGACGGACTCTATTTTTTTTTTTTATTTTAAATAGAGAACACTTTACAAAATAAAAGACGGTTCAAACAAAGCCAAGAGCTCGGGGGACGCCCGCCTGAGGCAGTGACTCGAGTGGTGTGGGACGACTGTGGCCGTGAGGGGCAAACACGGACCCACGAGGCACAGAGCGGACACGTTCACCTCGGGTTAGAAACTCATGGGAAGCGTCCCCTCCCGCCGTGTTGGTGTACCGGCGCTAACTTAGCTGGGTTTCGGTGTAGCCCCGCAGTAGCTGTGATATATGAGTTTTTCTCCACATTCCCTATTGCATTTATTTAAAAAAAAAAAAAAAAAAAAAAAAAAAGCTATAGAGGCTGTGGCTGTCTTCATATTTGGCACCGTCTAAATCGTTTGGGTCCATGTACAATTTGTGAATTTTTGGTGTAATGTATACAGTGCCAGATGCTGGTAATAAAGATTATTCTGTACAAATGAATTAAACGCTTGAAACACACACGCGTCCACTCCGTGCTGTTTCGTGCACCTTGTGCTCCGCCGCTCTTGGCACCAGGAGTGGAAAACAACGGCCTAACGTGTTGGTGTAACTTGGGATTCGTTCTGTCAATACGGTTATGGTTGCTTAAATGTAGCGCAAAGCGTCCCCTTTTCCAACTGCCGTCTGCAGGGAGAGCGCTGCGGGACGGGGAGAGCTGCCTGTACCGCACAGCGAGCCGGGTTCTCTGTAGAACTCGGGACAGAACCGACCCGGTCCATCGCAGCGCTCTGGGCTCGTTTGCACCGCGCTACAGAGGGACTGAGCTGCTGCTGGGAGCCAATGAGTTCCCATGGCGGATTGCGCTGGAGGAGAAGTCCCACATGCTCGCCACGATAACACTGTAAATCTGTAGCCGGCCGTGATTTATTCGTTCGTTTTCTTCCTATTGTGATTCCTCAATTGGCAGCACTTCTGAAGGGAAATACATGGGCGGTAACCTAAAGTTTCTCTAGCTGCCTCCTTCTCTTCCTTTCTCTTCCTTTCTCTTCCTTTCTCTTCCTTTATTTCTCTTTCTCCCTTTCTTCCTTTTTCTTTCTTTCTTTCTTTCTTTCTTTCCTTCCTTCCTTCCTTCTTTCTTTCCTTCCTTCCTTCCTTCTTTCTTTCTTTCCGTCTTTCTTTCTTTCCTTCTTTCTTTCTTTCTTTCTTTCTTTCTTTCTTTCTTTCTTTCTTTCTTTCTTTCTTTCTTTCTTTCTTTCTTTCTTTCTTTCTTTCTTTCTTTCTTTCTTTCTTTCTTTCTTTCTTTCTTTCTTTCTTTCTTTCTTTCTTTC
>JAPSGF010000005.1:27118605-27147096 GCA_035772895.1 Perdix hodgsoniae | reverse complement strand
CCGACTCCCCCTTTCCCTCCCCCCCCCCCCCCCCCCCCCCAAGGCAGCGCCAGCTCTTGATGGATTTTTTTTTAATTTAATTTTTTTTTTTTTTTTGGTGGTTGTTCCATCCCTTTAAACTCTCCTCTAACGTACCGGGCTAAGGCTCTAAAAAGCCACGGCTCGCTCTCAGAAACCCCGCTCCTTCAGTGATTCCCTATTTCAAATAAAAGGATTTAAGTTGACGTATGACCACGTGAGCACATAATACAGCGCATTATTGTGGCATTTGGAGTGGAGACCCGGTCTGGCTCCGTCTGCGATTACGCTTTTCCAGTTTCTGTTCAGAGCAAGCAGTGCTTTCTATTTTTTTTTTTTTTCCTGCCCCCATCACCGTCCCCTCAAGAGCTGGCCATTCCGCTGACAGCTTTCGTTCCTTATGGAAAGCTTATTGTCGAGCCGAGAGGACGAAATGCTTCGTTAGAAAGGATGGATTTTATTTTAAGGTATTTCCGTTGATTGTTCATTTATGTGGTGAGTTATTGCTGTTCGAGGCAAAGGTCAGTAGAAAAGGCTGAAGTGAGTGCGTGTGTGTGCGTGCGTGTGTGTGCACCGGGGCCGGGCTGCTTCCCTCTTTGTTTCAATTTGCTGCGGTAAATATTCCGCTCTCCCCTCGCAGCGAGCGGAGCTGCTTTATTTATTTTTCTCCATAGAGATCCCACACTGCCGCTGATGGCCAGCTGCCTCCGCTCCGGCCCCCCGATTGCCATCTTATCGTTATTTATGGCCGGCGGGAGACGGGAAGGCTCCTTTTAGCGTTTTGTGGCATTTTGATGATGATGATGATTTTTATTATGATGATTTTTAATTCAAATACATTTTTCATTTCGGTTGGTGCGTTTGTTTACTTATGTATTTACGGGGGTCGGGGCTGGGGGGGGGTGTGGGGGTGGGGATGCACCCGGGTTGGGGTCGCGCTCGGGTGTGCGACGGAGGTTGTTTTATGAGCGTTTGTTCGGCCGATGCCGAGCTGGAAATCGATGAATACGCGACTGTGCTGCCATTTTATTTATGATGTTTCGGTGGTGTTTTGCTTGCCGTGCGCGGAGGGCTGCGCGGGCGCTCAGCTCTGTGGCGAGGGCTCCCCTTCCCGAATGAGCCGGGGCTCCTCTTTGCTTCTCCTCGGTGAGGAGGAGCTGAGCCGAGAGGCAGCCGCGTCTTCCAGCAATAAGCAGCCTTGGAAGTGCGGCGGGGTTTTATTTAATTTGATTTTGTTTGGGTTTTGGTTTTGTTTTCCTCTGGATAGCGAGAATAACGGGGATAAGAGAGGAAATCAGCTTCTAGGTGACCGTATCGCTGGTCATTAAATTCGTATCCATACAGTCTTTTCTATAAGTACGTACATACCGTATGTATAAATATGTGCGTATACGGATAAATGTGTCTGTGTAGCCACATCATAAGAAAAGAAGTTAAAGAAGAGGGCAAAATGTTACATAAAGTGACACTGCCCCGGCAGGTCTCTGCTTTGGGAAAGGTCACGGCTCCGAGGCTCTGTCCTCCAATTTGGTCAGCGCCTATTTCTGCGGTACCAATTTGTCCCCAGTTCCCGGTGTTTCGTGACACGTCTTCTAGGGGTCAGAAAGAGGGAAAGAGACAGAAAAGCGAAAGACGAGATAGAAAACGAGTTAAAAACAAACAGCAAAGAGAAGGCTGTTTCCATGTGAACCTATTCGGGGCCGTTCTGCGGAGACCTCGGGGGCAGGGATATTTAGAGCTGCTTTCTCGCCTCCTCGCTTTTTAAGCGGCTCTCAGAACACATCTGACCCAAACAATTCCTATTTCCCCTCTCGTCGTGCTGAACCGAACCCTATGTCCCTCACACGCCGGGCAGGAGAGCTGCTCCGCTCAGCAGCGTGTCGAAAAGCCAAGGTTAGCTTTGCCGTGCTTTGAAATGGGCCAAAACGCGCCTCGAAAATAAAGTGTAAGCTTTAATTGCGGCTCCATTACTTGGCAGCGTTTCCTCTGATTTATGACCCAGCTCGGATGCATGTTGACCCAGTTAAACACTCATAAATAACACGGTCCTGCTCCGGAGCAAAAGAAAGGGGAGTTCTGTAGAGAGGGCTATCTCGGCGGCTTGGGTAAATAACCTCGCTCTGCTGAGCAAAGAACGAACTGTTCGCGGAAATTCTCTGGTGTTAGAGGATATAAAGAACGATTGGGGTTAACCACGGCTGCTCGCACTGCTCTCTTGCCCAGTCCCTCCGATATCCCCTCCTAAAAGCCCTACCGACATGCAGAATTCGTCCCGCAGCTCCCCACCTTGCTGTTTAGACCCGCAGAGATTCCCCAGAATCAACCTTGAATGATATTCGAAACATACGGAGATGGGCTTTCCAGGCACCATTTTATTCGGAAACTAAGACAGTGCAGGATCCCGTAAACTGAACTTTGAGGGGAAGAAAAAGAGAGTTGTCTGTAAGTCAGGAGTCAGCCCCGAAGGTCCCTCTCCGAGCCCTATCGCTCTCTGCGGAATGTGGCAGAAAGAAAATATTCGGCCCCTGAGAGGGAAAGGCAGATAAAAGCAGCGGGGGCTGTGCGGTGGGACACTTATCCCTCCATCATAAGGCACATTACGAAAGAAAAAAGATCGTCTTCTCGTGTTTAAAATGACCTCTTTGGGGAGAGAGGGGGCGTGGGGAAACGGGCCAAGAGGCAAAAGGCTCTTTGCAAACGGAAAAGACGAATGGAGGAAATACCTCTCTGTCCCCACGAACTACTTCGGTTCTCACCATTAAAGTCCCTTGCAAATCCCTCCGGTTTTACAAAGCTCCCCCCGTTCCCGTCCCAACACTCAGATACAGACATGGTGTCAGAATATCCGGCTCCGAAGTTATAAAGCCCTCAGAGGGAAGGGCGGCACACGCTCTCTTCAGCGCTCCCGGCCCGGCCCGGCCCGGTCCCGGCGTCCGCAGGTTTCCTCGTCCTCGGTGCTTCCTCCTCCACATTCTGCTCTTTATTCCGGAGGGCTCCGTCGGGGCTCGGAGGTGCCTCTCTCTATTCGGTCGGGCACCGGGGCGAGAGAAGGCTCAGCAGTTTCAGAAGAAAGTGTGGGGTTGATTATTGACTAAAAAGACTTTTCTTCCGATGCTACATTCACGGGGTTGTTTGAAGCAAAATGCATACGCGGGATTTTTGCTTTCTCCTCTCCTCCTACGCTGCCCGCTTCCCCTTTCATGTGGTGCCTTCTCACTTGTGCCATAAGGAGCAAGTGTTTTCTGTTTTAGTGCTCTGTTTACAGCTTTGGTGCATGAAGTCATAAATCTTGCATAGCCATAAATGACAAAAACCATTGGTATGCGTAAGAGGCCACCCCAGCCTTATAGTGCTTTTTATTTCTCGCTTCCCCCTCGCTTTGTTTGTGCTTTAGGATGACGCCGGGCTCCCTCGTGCTTTGAACGGACTGGTTATATTTTTAATGCCTTAATTAACGAAGTAACGTCAAATTTACACCTCGGCTCTACGCGGAGCCCCCGCTCGGTCTCGGAGCCCAGAGCCCGAGGGGCCGGGGCTGCAACTTGCTTCCAGTCCTCGTGTGAGCGCCCGCTTTGCACGGGCTCTGCTGTGTTGCTCTGGCACAAAAAAGGGGGACACCCCTCCACCCCCACCCAAAGCCGGGAAAAAAAGAAGCGAGAGCTTTCCCGGAGGAGCAGGAGGCGGGGAGGGGCTGCGCGGCGCCGAGGCCACGTCCACGCGGGACTGCAGCCCACGAGTCCCCACGGCGCTTCGGGCACCCGGCCCGGCTGTGCGGCACATGGGGGGGGGAGGTGGTGGGGGAAGAGCCTCTGCGCCTGTCCCGAGCGCTGGGATATTTGGGGGGCGGGGGGGTTCTGTGTGTACATCTGTGTGTGTGTGCGCTCACGCATGCATGAGTTAATAATTAGTAACTCTAATGATTTCCAGCGTGGCTCTGCGAGCATTGCCCAGAGCGGGGATCCTGGTGGGCTTTGGTTGGCTCTCCGGTCCCGGACCCGGCGCTCCGGGCCGCTCCCCCCCCATCCCCGGCGTTCAGCCGGGCTGTGCGGGGCTCCGGGCTGCGGGGAGCGGCAGAGGGGCAATTGCACGGCCGCCCCCAAACACGCTCGTGAGAGGGACAAAACAAACAGCCCCGCCGCAGAACCCCGGAGGCCGGTGAGAGCGACCCTTTGTGAGAGCCGTTTGTCTTCATTAGCATAATTTTCCTGGACTTTGGTGACGCCCGGGTGCTGGGTGGGGGGGCCGCACTCCTTCGCTGCCACACTCCTTCTCTCCTTCCCCCAGGCTTCCCCAGGCGGCCGTCTTTCTTTCGTCCTGCCTTATAATTTTATTTTTTCCTTCCCATCCCATCCCCGCGCCCCTCTTTCTTCTTCCCTTCCCCTCCTTCCCATTCCCTCCAGGCGCGGGGAGCGGCCCTGGGAAACGTCCCCATTCTCCGCGCTCTGCGCAGGGGGACAGGGACAGGGGTAGGGTGGGCAGCGAGAAGCGGGAGGGAGCCGGGGAGGCGGGGGTCGGGAGCAGCCGTCCCCATCTCGCACGGGGCAGGGCTCGCCCCTCCCGGCCGGTGCGGAGGAGCTGAGCCGGTGCCCATCCGGCAGATCAATCTCTGCTCCCCGGGCTGTGCCGCCGAGGCTCCTAAAAAAAAAAAAAAAAAAAAGGCAAAAAAAAAAAAAAAAAGCATGCTGGCTTCCGCCTCAGTCGTCAGAAGTTAAGGTAAGCAGGCCACAAATACGCTGCTATCAGTCGTGAATGGCGGAGTTTATGTCCCAGTGATTTATGACCGTAGACTTAAATGTCGGTTCAAGAAGAGTTCACAAGCTGGGGCTTCCTTCCAGGCAGTGACTGATACCCTTACACTTCGTGTTCAGGCAGCTCTCTCTCCTCTCCCCCCACCCCCTCACCTCTTCTCAACTTTGTCTTTATCTTTCAGGAAATCTTTCTGGGGGGCTGCTGTTTTTTTGCGTCCCGGTGTCAGGGTTTGGGGCTCGGCCGGGAGCTACACGGGAAAGATGCGGTGTATTTAGGGATGGGGAAGGGGGAGGTAGGGGAGAGCGGAGCCGTGGAGCGGGGAGGCGAGGGGGACATGCCTGGGGGAGGCAGCTTTCATCTGCTGTCTCCGGGCTGTCTGGCGGGGGGAGAGGCCGGTAAAGGGCTGAGAGGTGTACTGCGCAAATGGGGATGGATGGAGCCGACGAAATGGGCGCGGGCAAATTTGTGGGCCGAGTTCTTTTGGCCTTTTGTCTTCGGCGGGGACGAGGAGCGCTTTTCCCATCTCAGGCACCAGTTTGGGTGGCAAACCTTCCGCCTTCCACCCTCCCTCCCCCGCCAGCTCCCGTTAGGGCGCTGCTATTATCCGCTCCCTGTCGCTATAAATCCCGCTAGTGCTGTTTTCGCGAGTAATGGCCGTGCGCCGCTCAGGTTACCCTAACTTTTAGGAAGTGATTAACTCCCGCGGCCAAAGGCGGGGGCCGATTTTCCTTTCCTGGCGGGCGGCCGAATTTTCATTAATATTTTGCCTTCGAGGCGCAGCCGCCCATTGTTGGCTGGGCGGGCGCGCAGCTCTGCGCGGAACATTGCGGGGCCGCCGCTTTGCCCGCCGGCGGCACCCGGCAAATATGGGAGCGCCCGGGGAAGGCGAAATGTTTGGTGTGGACGTCATGAAAGGCCGGTTGTTTCCTTCCTGTTATTGCGGTTCCCTCTTTCTGAAGGAAAGGAATTGAGAAAAATCACACCAGGCCCAGATATCGTTAGGAAAGAGAGACGAGGAGCTGGAGATGGTGTCCGCGCCTCAGATCTTGATTGTCTTATTAGCTTAATAACAGCCGGAGAGGTTGATTAGTGCAATAATGAGGCTGCCGCCTTGCTGTAGGTGCGTTACCTTCATTTGGTTGGGATGTAACAAAGGAAAGGCTGTTTTCTAAGAACTTGTATAACTTGAAAGGCGCAGAATGAGATCGTTTGGTGCATGTGTTGCCTAAGACATTTCGCCCCTAAGCATTTGTCGTCGTTAGATGTTTTGGGGGAGAATAGCCAGCTGCTTAAGCGCGGGGGAAGTGGCAAAGAGATCAGAGCTGTTCTGACCCGAAAGAACGGAGCTGTTGGTCAGGAAGGGGAGAGGGGACGGCGAGCAGCAAGCTGTGATTTCTGAGAACAATGTATGTGTGCGTGGACGAGCTGCTGGATGGGAGATGGCGTACTGGTCTCTCATTAGTGCGGGCCATTCTTGGGCTGGTTATTTTCAGGTAGGTAAGCTGCAGAATTTAATTTGAAAAAAAAATAACAGAGAACAGAAGGACGGAGAGAGCAAAAAGAGAGGGGAGAGAAAGGGATTCGCCCGGGCAGGAGCAGCATTCTCTGGGTCGGTGTCCACCCTCTCCCCAGCCAAGTGACCCTCATACATCAAATTACATAGCAGCTTCCAAGACAGAACCTATTATCGCTAAGTTGGAAGGAAAGTTCAAGCCGTGGTCATGGAGATGAACGCTGGTTTTTCAGGTTCCTGGTGTTTTGTTGGTTGTTTTTTTTTTTTTTTTTTTCCTTGTTTTCTTTCTTTCTTTCTTTCTTTCTTTCTTTCTTTCTTTCTTTCTTTCTTTCTTTCTTTCTTTCTTTCTTTCTTTCTTTCTTTCTTTCTTTCTTTCTTTCTTTCTTTCTTTCTTTCTTTCTTTCTTTCTTTCTTTCTTTCTTTCTTTTTTTCCCTCCAATCCATCATGTTTTAACAGGTAGAATCTGTCTGATTCCACGAAAAGTTAATGGCTTGAAATAACTGCTAAAAAACAACAGCAGAAGCACCCAGCTTGTCTCTGCTGGCCCTGCTGAAGGGGCTCCGCTCTGGGCTGGGTACAGTGGTGGCCCCAGAGCTGTTCATGGGGGAAGGAAGGGTGGAGAGTCACCGTGGGGTTGTGGAAATGCGGTACTGAGGGGCTGTGGGGGTGGCAGAGTGGCCCTGCTATCACTCCAGGGCCGAGCAGGAGCCACTCTGGGGCTCACCCGGGCAGGAACCGCTGGTGCCAGGGTGCTTGACCTGGGAGGCTGGAGGTGGTGTGCAAGCACGGAGGGGAGAAGGCACTGGCTTTGTTTATTTTCCCATCGAGCATTTCATAGACGAGCCAAAATCCATCACTTGGGATGTGTGTGTGTAAATATCTCTGGCTGCAAAACCTTTCCACTCTGCTCCTGCCCCCTGCCACATGTAGACAGGAACAATCCCATGTATTTCTTTGAAGCCGGATGGAGGGATGTAACCTGGAGAGAAAGGCTAAAAATAAAAAGCTGCCAGTTACAGGGGAGGGTTTGGTTGTGGAGCTGGAATGGAGCGATAGCCCAGCCCCTTCACGTTAGTGATTCCTCAATCAGCCTTATCACAGAGACTGATATTAAAACAGCCTAGCGGTGATAAACGGCTGACCTCTTTGCCATGTGGTGCCCTGCCCTGTTTCTTAAGAAGAAAGGAAGGAAAAACCCTAGAAAGACCCTATCCCGGTGCAGCAAAGCACATATTTGTAGCTGCCAGTAAATCCAGGCAGCTTTTACATCGAAACGCTCTGCGCCTGAGGCCAAGTCATGCTGCTAAATATTGCTGACCACTTTTTCTTTTATGGCTTTCATGTCACTTAGCTATTGAAAGTAAGATGGATTTGCACCATTTCTTCACCCTGCTCTGCTCTCCCCACACCCCAGGTCTGCCCGGAGCGGCCATTGGAGGAGCAGCGCCACGTGACAGAGGGGTGCCAATGTTATTCTCCAAGGGTGTCAAGACCCTGTCAGTTTGCGAAATAAATATTGGGAAACAACGAAATGCAAAAAGCGACCTACTACGACAGCTCTGCAATCTATGGTGCCTACCCCTACCAAGGAGCAAATGGTTTCACTTATAATGCGAGTCAGCAGCAATATCCTCCGTCTTCGTCACTTGTGGAAACTGAGTACCACCGCCCCGCGTGCTCTCTCCAGTCCCCTGGCAGCGCCGTGTCCCACCACAAGGCCAATGACATCAGTGAGAGTTGCATGAGGACCCTCCCCAGCCAGCCTCTGCAGCCCCCTGGTCTCGCTGACCCGCAGGCCCCACCGCAGCCACCTCCAGCCCCGCAGGCACAGCCTCCACCTCCGTCCTCAGCCTCACCATCTCAAAATGCCAGCAGCAACCCTGCCCCTGTCAACCCCACTAAGAGCCCGGCTCTTAACTCGCCCACCGTGTCCAAACAGATATTCCCGTGGATGAAAGAGTCTCGGCAAAACACAAAGCAGAAAAACAGCAGTTCCAGTTCAGGTATGGAAAATGCTCCCCTCATGTGTCCTGCAGGGAGGGGGCAGCCCTGGGTACCTTCGCTTTCGGGAGGGAAGAGAGGGTTGGGGGCTTGTTTTCCTCCCTGAGCTGCCCCCCATGGGCTTGGTGGCTTGCAGTGGGATCTTGGTGACCAAACAACCCCCTGGGATCTTTCCCAGCCTTGCAGAATGGATCCAATGTGATTTGGTTTCCCTTCGGCTGAAGTGCCTGCGTCCTCCTGCATCTATCACATTTCATAGGTAATCCCCCATCCAGTAAATCACACCAGTGCCGAGCAGCCCAGGCCCTGAGCCAGGGGCCTGTCCCAAGTACTTTGTTGGCACTGTGCTGCTAGATTAATAAGACAGTGACCTATCTCTGCCGAAGTGTAACGCAAATAAAATAGCTCATGATCATGTGCAGTTGGGATCAATGCCCTGTGTGCATTCAGAACCTCTTCCTACTTTTACAGGCTGATTGGCAAAGTTACAAGACTGGTAAACAAAAGTCTTCTGGAACACCATAAATTTAAGCCCATAAAATATTTTTTTGAGGATAGCAGTGTACATTAACACTTTTATTACTCAAGGAAACCCACATCAGTAACACCAGCACTACTTCAATGCCCAGGAGTTGTGTTTATATTTACCTTACCTCTTCCTCTTTTTCTCATAAATGTGCTTTGGAAATGAGGTCCAAATCTTTAACAAAGGTCTCTGTCAGTGTACTTTTAAAGTTCTGATAATATTGCTGTTTACAGACTTCCACAGCGTGTATTTATTTTATTAAAAAGCAATAACAGTTAAATATGCCTGTACACAAGCACAGCCGCCATATGTTCTTCTGATGTGCATTATATTTCCCAATCACTACCATATGTTAATGTTGGATGTGCGAGAAACACTATACTGCCAATTCTGTGTGTTACAACATTATATGTAGATATCTGATCTTCAGACATCTACAGCTTATGTATGTGCAGCAGGGTTATCAGAAAAGGGGGCTGTAGATCTCTATGGTTGTGGAGAGCAAGTAGCTCTCAAAGGATCTCAGCCCGGTGTGTATGCGGAACAATAGGTTCACCTTTTGAGTTTTTAAAACCTGCTTTATTTCCCTGAACCTTTCTTATTCCTTTATGCAAAGCTCAAGATATATTGCGCTCTGTCATTCTTTATTGAAGCAAGTGTAGCCAAACAGTGGTACCAGTAAAATAAAGGAAGCCCTACTGGGGCTTGGAGCATGGAGTGGCAGAGCTCATGTTGGGGTTACTTGCTGCACATGTGGGCATCTCATGTCGAAGAGCTGGGCAGTTGCTGACATTGTTGGGCACTGTCTCTGGTTGCTGTGTCTAGGTTTACCATCTGATTGTGTTCTTTGTGTGATTTACATAGGTGAGAGCTGTGCTGGTGATAAGAGCCCCCCAGGCCAAGCATCCTCTAAGAGAGCCCGTACGGCTTACACAAGTGCCCAGCTGGTAGAACTGGAAAAGGAATTCCACTTCAATAGATACCTTTGCAGGCCACGAAGGGTTGAGATGGCCAATTTGCTCAATCTCACAGAAAGACAGATCAAAATCTGGTTTCAGAACCGCAGAATGAAATACAAAAAGGATCAAAAGGGCAAGGGCATGATGACCTCTTCAGGAGGACAGTCCCCAAGCAGAAGCCCCGTCCCTCCAGCTGCTGGGGGATACCTAAACTCTATGCATTCTTTAGTAAACAGTGTTCCCTATGAGCCCCAGTCACCTCCGCCATTTAATAAGCCTCATCAAAACACCTATGGCATCCCCGCATCGTATACCGCTCCTCTTAATAATTGCCCACCTCCTCAGAAGAGATACACGGGGACAGCAGCTGTGACACCTGAATATGATACTCATCCTCTTCAAGGCAATGGTTATGGGAATCCACATATACAGGGAAGCCCCGTCTACGTAGGGGGCAACTACGTGGAGACCATGACCAATTCCGGGCCTTCCATCTTTGGTCTAACTCATCTCTCTCATCCTCCCTCTGCCAACATGGACTACAGTGGGGCTGGGCCGATGGGCAACAATCACCACCACGGACCTTGCGACCCGCACCCGACATACACAGACCTTACAGCTCACCATCCTTCTCAGGGAAGAATTCAGGAAGCTCCCAAACTCACCCATCTGTAGGAGCCAGGAGTCACTAGGTGGAACGCAAAGCCCCAACCTTTTAAAGTACTCACCCCTTCCTCTCTGCCTCTCCTCCCTGCCACGCGCCCTCCTCCCCTCTCTTTCTTCTTTTGTTCATTTTAGTTTGTTTCGTTTCCTTTGGTAAAAGCGTTTTCTAGTTTATGTGACGTAGCAATATTTGTTGCTTGAATTGCTCTATAGTTTCACTAGTGGATATTTATCTTCTTGAACTGCAGCCTCGTGTCTCACTTTGGGAGCATACAGAGGCTTTATACTTTACCTTCTACACTTTTATCAAAACAGGGTATATGAACAAATTTTCTATAAAAGGAATTCTTAAATGTGAATTTGTTCGTACATGATTGATCCCACGGGGAAGCAATTTTTTTATTGCACTTCTTTTAAATAGCGAGAAAGACATCAGAAGCGCTTGGACAGGGATTCCCTGGACAGTTATTGATACGTGTAAGTCTTTCAATGTGTGTATGCTGGTGAACATTCAGATTTATTTATATTATTTTTTTTTTTTGCAAACATTGAATAATCTAAGTGTTTAAAATTTTATTTATCCCCATTTGTTCATATTTATATATATATAAAGAATCTGTACCCTGAATATTCAGGAGGTATTTACCTGGCCATGTGTTAGATGGCATATCGGCACGTGTAGGAAATATCATTTGAAAGGGAACTATAACTCCTTGATTGAAGTGATAACTGTGATGACAACAATGCAATAAAATCTGGGAAAAAAGAAAAAAGAAAAAAAAAATCACAGCTTGAATAATTGATGCCTGTAACATCCAGATAGGGGGAAAGAAGGCGTGTGAAGCTGAAAGGCTTAGATTTGTGTTGAAAGTTATACATTCCTTGCTGCTCACGTTCTGAAAAAAAAAAAATAATAAAGTTTTTATTCTGAATAATAAAGAGTTAAGGCCACGTTATTCGCAGTGCGAGGAAGGGAGAGAGCTTCGTGACACGGAGAGTAGGTGGACTCGTCTGGAGCCCACACGGGCTCAGCTTTCCCACCGCACGGCTCCGTCGCGCCTTTTTAGAGAGAGAGAGGATTTCTTAGGGCTATTTTTCCCGTTGGGTTTCCCTGCCGCCTCTCCCACGCCCGGTGCTGAAGGCGGGGGCGCGGACCGCGGGTGTGCACGCGGGGGTGGGGAGGGAGTGCGCCTTGTGCGTGCACGAGCGTGTGCGCGGGGGCGAGCGCGGGGCCTGAGGCCCAACGAGATGCGGTGCGGTGCGGTGCGGTGCGGTGCGGTGCGGTGCGGTGCGGAGGGGCCGCGCGGTGCCCGGGCTCCCCGAATGGGGACCGAGGAGAGGCGGGAGGAGGCTGCAGACCCCAACCGCAGTTGTGTGCTGGATACCGGGCACAGCTGCCTCTGGGCACCTCTCCGCCCCCACTGCCATTCTCCCCGTTTTCTTTAAAGGAGTGGGTTCCCTCTCTCGTCTTCCTTTTATTTTTATTATTACTGTTATAATTCTGGATTTAAATCTGGGGCCGTTTCCTGTTGGCCAAGCCTCCTCCCCCCCTCTGCAGCCTGAGGCAGTGGGGGAGGGGAGTTCCCGTGCTGCCTTTACCTCCCCGTGCCCCCCCGCCCCCCGCGTGTCCGTGTGCGCGCGTGTGCTCATATGGCGGGGCTGTGACACGCGGGGGTGAGCGGGCACCCGCGGGGTTCTCAGGGCCGAGTCGGTCCGAGTGAAGGCAGGAACCCCAACGCCGTGTTTAAATGCCATGTTTCTTCCTTCCAGGCCAAATGTCCTTAATTTGTAGATTGAAACTTGGAAGATAAATCAAAGCGGACCTTAATAGACTGGGTAAAATATCCCCTTGCGCGTTTATAGAGATGTATCCCTATGCCGTGTAGATAATCGCGCACGCTGTTTGCCATCTGTATCTTCCAAAGCAAAGGAAAAATGTCGCCATTTTGGTCGCATGCTGAAATATTATTAATCTGCGGGCTTTATCTTGTTCCCAGAGCCACCCCCGCCTGATGCCGAAGCATTGCCACGCAGCCGCGAATCTATAGAGAGCTTTTCTGCATAAGTAGATAAAGAGTGCTCGGGCAGAGAAAGGGATGGCGGATATATCCGCACCGTGCTGCGCGTTACGGGCGGAGATGTAGAACCGTGGAAGGTGATTTCTTCCGAGATTTTTCACCAAAACCCGATTGTCGCCCAGCGCAGACCAACGACCCGTTATTGTTTTGTAGGCAAAGAAGGCATTTTGGCACCGTCGCAAGGCATCGCTCGTTTCCAATTAGCGAATATAGAGAATCCAAACGACCCCCACCCCTCAGATATGTGCCATAGATCAAACAAAAGGTAACGGTACGGGCGGTGAACTCGGGTTGTGAGGCTTAGCCGCCAGGATTGCATTTCTGAAAATGTCCATAGAGAAGGAATTCGGCTTTTCTTCCCCCTCCCACTCCGAAGAAAGAAAAAGACAGGCGGCTTTACCCCCTTATTTCCTCTCCCCATCCTCAGAGCCTGCACGTTGGCAATACGAATTTATATTTTTGCATTCGAGATTCGCCCGATTAAAAGATCCCTCTGGAGGCAGAAGTAATTGATTTGCCCAAGAATTTCGCGTCCCCTCTCCAAAGGTTTTGTTCCAGGTGGTTTTTGTATTAGAACGACCACAAGGAACAAATGTGCAGAATAGAGACACCCACGCAGGTTTTACTCACAAAGCCCGGTTAAAGTCCAAACCTCCCTCTTTATTATTTGCCATCCTGCTGTTAATCCCAATATTTTCGAGGGAAAAAAAAAAAAAAGAAAAAAGAAAAAAAAGAAAGAAAAAAAAAAGACAGAAGAAAAAAAGCAAAGCCCGACCCCGAGGAAGGCGCAGAGAAGCAAAATAAAGCCGGGCTTTTCCCACAGCAGAGCAGCCCTCCAACAGCATATTTTAAAAGCAGCTTTTTTCCTTGTTTACCCGCGCTTCTCGCTCTGCCTCTTTGCTCGGACACATTTGATCTTGGAAAGAGCAAGAAGCTCTAAATGTGTTCTTAAGGGCCAGAAGCTGTCAAACCTTTTGGCGGCCAAGATTGATCGCGCGCAGACACCACCAGAGCTTTGTTTGGACTAAAAGCAAGAAAATTAAACCCTTTGCATTTTCCAACAGCATCGATATTTGTAAGGCATCCCTTTCGAGGGATTAAATGACAAGTCTCGTTCTATATTTTATTTAAACAAGCAACCACCAAAAAGCCCATTTAAAGCCTCCCAGCCCCTCCCCTCCCCCTCTCTCCAATGCCTTCGCAGATATGCTACATCTTGAGGGTGCATTAACTTAAAACCGATTTTTTAAATGCACTTCGTGCAGTCTGGACGTAGACCGGTCCGCTGAGTGCTTGGGACTTGTTTTTTTTTTTTGTTGTTGTTGTTCCTTTTTTTTTTTTTTTTTTCCCCCCCCCCCCTCTTCTTTCTTCTTCTATTTCTTCTTTATTTTTGCAATACGAAGAAGACGCTTTGCCGACCCCCCTTTTGGCAACTCCGAAAATGCAGAGCGACGGCCCCGCCCGGCGCTGTGATGCTCCCCGGCAGCTGGAGGACACACGGACATCGCCTGCAGCTCCTGCCCGGCCCCCGGCCCGGCTTTGCGCGCAGGACTCATCGGGCCGGGGACGCCCCTGGCGTTGTCACCCGCTCTCCCGGTTGTGCCCAAAGCGTCCGAATTCGGGACCCGACCGAGCGGAGGCACATGGAAGCGACGGAGAGAGCCAAGCTTCGGAGACGAGAGCCGTGCCCCAGGTTATCACCCCGCAGCTCTGCTTGGCCCCGTGAAAACAAACCCGCTACCAGCCCATATATCTCCTGGTAATCGAAAATACTCACCAGACCCAGCCTACTACGGTTATTAGGCAATTTATGCCAGCAGACGGGAGTAGCGTTTGCAAGCTAAGGCACAGGATTTTGCCTTTTTTTTTTTTTTTTTTTTTTTTTTTTTTTTTTTTAAAGAAGTACCGACCAGCCGCCTTTGCAGCCTCGCGATTTGGCTCCCCCAGAGAGGTGCTCGCAGGGCACTTTTTTGTGGTCCAATCCCGGGAAGGCAACTGGAGAGGGAAGTCACGGAGTGCGGGGGTTGCTGCTGCCTGTGTGACTCTTCCCTTAGAAGCAAGGTTGCTGAGGAAGATCCTCTTAAACAATGGCTCGGCACCGGCGGCCAATTGTTCTCCGTACTGTACAATAGATGGCCACAAAAAAAAAAAAAAAAAAAACAAACAAAAAAAAAAAAAAAAGAAAAAAAAAGGGAGAGGGAGAGAGAGAGAGAAAGAAAACAAATGAAAAGGAAAGAAAAAAATTAAAAAGAAAAACCTATTATTAAAAAAAAAAAATGAAAAGCCCATGGAGGCTGAGTCTGAAGCGGTAAAGTAGTTTTGGAGGAAGTGTTATTCTCCAGGAAAAAATCAAGACTCGAGACTCCTGCCTGGGTGCAACTTCTTATGTGGGGGCCTGGCGGTGTCAAAACTTTGAAGATTAATGGACGACTTTGTTAATGACTCGCGGCGTCAGATTGAGGTGCTTAAATGATTTGTGAGGTGCAAAGCGCTTTCCTGACAGTCCCAAACAATGAGGGGAGAGTGCGCGGGCGGAGGCGAGGAGGCAGCGGGCTGCAGGACGGGCGCACACACGCGGGGACACACGGACACACGCACACACCCCGCAGCCGCCGCACCAACGCACCCCCGCGCCCTCCCCCCCCGCCCCGATCATTTCAGATTAGGACGCCGAGGGGATGGATGCGGGAGATACCGTTTCCCTCTTTAAAAAAAGTGTAAATAAAGCCTTTCTGGCCCCCAATGAGGCGTTCCTTCCCGACTTTTTTGGATCAATCAAACAGACAGTGGCTTCTTTTGATTAAAGCCCAAATTGTCATTGGGCAGAGGCAATCATGTGACAGCCAATTCGGTCCAATTTCAACCTTGTCTCCATGAATTCAATAGTTTAATAGTAGCACGGTCCCCATACGGCCGTAATCAGTGAATTAGAAAAAAAACACCCCACCAGCGATCTTCTATGATATATTTTTTTCTCCTCTCTCTCCTTTTTCCTGGGCCTTCCCCCCCCGAGCCCCCGGCATCCGAGGGAACTTTTTCTCCGCGGGGGCTGCGAGTTGAAGGCCATGAATTTCGAATTCGAGCGAGAGATCGGTTTTATCAATAGTCAGCCATCGCTTGCTGAGTGCCTGACATCTTTTCCCCCTGTCGGTGATACATTTCAAAGTTCATCAATCAAGAACTCGACGCTTTCACACTCGACACTGATTCCTCCTCCTTTCGAGCAGACCATCCCCAGCCTGAACCCCGGCGGCCACCCTCGCCACAGCGGCGGCGGCCGCCCCAAGGCGAGCCCCCGCGCCCGCAGCGGCAGCCCGGGCCCCGCCGGCGCCCCGCCGCCCCCGGAGTACCCCTGGATGAAAGAGAAAAAGGCGTCCAAGCGATCCTCGCTGCCGCCCGCCTCGGCCTCCGCCTCAGCCGCCGGACCCGCCTGCCTCAGCCACAAAGGTCAGTCCCGGGGCTCGCCGCCCCCCGGCCGCCCGCAGCCCCCGCTCGGACGGGGCTCCGCGCGGAGCCCAACTTTCCCGAGTCGCCCCAACGCGGGATGATTTATTTGAGTTGGAGCTGACCTCTCTTGTCTCGCTGTCCTAGAGCCGGGCTATTTGACAGTAATGAAGAGTGATAGATTGCTCCCGCTCAGCTCAGCGGCTGATGCATTAATTATCAATCGCGCGATGGCCGATATAAAGTTAGCCGCGGCGTGGGGAGGGCGCGGAGCGGGGGGCGCGGGGCGCGCCGAGGGGCCGGGGGGCTCCGGGCGCCGCACAATGGGGTCCCGCGGCCGAGGGCGGCCATTTTGTTGCAGTCGCTATTTTACGCCGCGAGGACATATGGACAGAGAGGCGCTTCCTCGCACGGGGAGAGGGATTAGCGCTGCCTCCCCCTCCAGCCCGGGCCGCGAGGAGCTCGGGGGCCGCGGTGCCATCCGCGCTTTTCCCCGACGTGCGCGCCCCGACGGGGCTCTGCTTCGCCTCCACTCTTCGCTGCGCTCCGGGGCGCGTGTGCGTGTGGTGGTGGTGGTGGCGGTGGTTCGCCTTCTCTTTTTCTTTTTTAACAGACCCCCTTGAAATCCCCGATAGTGGCAGCGGTGGATCTAGGCGGCTGAGGACGGCCTACACCAACACGCAGCTCTTGGAGCTGGAGAAAGAATTCCACTTCAACAAGTACCTCTGCAGACCACGTCGGGTCGAGATCGCAGCGCTGCTGGATCTGACCGAGAGGCAAGTGAAGGTCTGGTTCCAAAACCGCAGGATGAAGCACAAGAGGCAGACCCAGTGCAAGGAGAACCAGAACGGCGAGGGGAAATTTAAGGGCTTGGAAGACCCCGAGAAGGCGGCGGAGGACGAGGAGGAGGAGAAAGCCCTCTTCGAGCAAGCCCTCGGCACCGTCTCGGGAGCGCTGCTGGAGAGGGAGGGGTACGCGTTTCAGCAGAATGCGCTCTCGCAGCAGCAGGCGCAGAATGCGCACAATGGCGAATCCCAAAGTTTCCCCGTTTCGCCTTTAACGAGCAATGAGAAAAATCTGAAACATTTTCAACACCAGTCACCCACTGTTCAAAACTGCCTCTCAACAATGGCCCAGAACTGCGCAGCTGGCCTCAACAATGACAGTCCTGAGGCCCTCGAGGTCCCCTCTTTACAGGACTTCAACGTTTTCTCCACAGATTCCTGCCTCCAGCTTTCAGACGCGGTTTCCCCCAGTTTGCCGGGCTCTCTGGACAGCCCCGTAGATATCTCCGCTGACAGCTTTGACTTTTTTACAGACACGCTCACCACGATTGACTTGCAGCATCTGAATTACTGAGAAATTAAAGACGTCCTCTCCCAGGGTCCTGCCTTCTCCTCCTCATTCCTCCCATTTATTATTTTTTTTTCCCAGTGAATTAATTTTATTTCCTCCCCCCTCCCCCCCCTCCCGGCGGTACGTTCTGTTTGTCCCCTCCCTTCGCCGTGCCATTTTACCGATTCTGATCAAGTTTCAGTTGTCTTCGGTTTTAACCTAGCCACGTTCTAGGTCCTTTGACGAAAGCAATATATGAGGTCTGTAAGAAAGTGATCATATAGCGATCGTATCGTCACTTTCTTTTTATTTTTGTATTGCATTAGGATGCGTTGTCATAAGTATTTTTGGTAGAATAAATTCTTGTTTGCTACAAGGCGCTTTCTCTTTTTTTTCCTTTTTTTTCCCTCCCTCTCTCCTTTGAACACTGATAACACAACGGCTATTTCTCCACCTCCCTTTCACTATTAACTCACTAATAATCAAACCCTGCCATCTCTCTCTCGTTGGCAACGCAGGACATTTAGCAGAGAGGAAAAACACGTTCAAATTCTTTATTGCGAGGGTTATCGGAGGGGAAACAAACAAACCAACCAACTCAAACCGTTCCCAGCTCCTATGGCGATTTCTTCCCTGTAGTGTATAAGCATAGCATCTCCGTGCGGACGCTGAGCTTGAGAATGCTCAACTCTAACAAAGGCGTAAGGGAGAGCTTTCTCTGTTACAGACAAAACGAGGGGCACGGTCAGGAGGGTGCGTGTCTCCTGCAGAAATTAGCCTGGTACATTCACCGAAGGCTTTCTCATTCTCTCTCTCTCTCTCTCTTTTTTTTTTCTTTTTCTTTTTTTCTTTCTTTTTCTTTTTCTTTTCGAGCATAGTATTTTGTTCTCGACCATAATGAGCAGCCAGCAGGCTGGCTGGGAACCTTAAAAATCTGAGCTCACAGAGTGCATCCGGTGGGTCTTCCCGCGCTGAGTGGTCCGGGAGATCAGCCCTAAAAGGAGAAGGAAGGGAGAAGTTAGATCCTGCAACAGCCAAAGGACCCCACAAATCGCTGGGGGAGAGATCCCACTCTCCGCTCGGTCCTTTCTGGGGGCGGTGAGGGGCCGTAGAGGACGATATTTTTTGTTCAACCACATCCTGCGGAGGGACCCGAAAGGGAAAGCTTTTACTCCCGAGCTGCGGTTTCCTCGAGGTCCCCACTCGCTGAGCCGCGCTGGGAAACCCCCTGCACACCTCCGGCAGCAGCGCGGCCGGGCCCGAGCGGGGCGAATCCCCTCCCTGGGACGCGAGTGGGGGCTCCCGGGAGGGCGAGAGGGGCGGCGGCCGCGGCTCCGTGCGTGGGGAGTCTGTGCGAGGAGAGCGGGGGCCTGGGAACGGCGCAGCGCTGCCCGTCCGTGCACCGAGAGCCGTCTCGCAGTTCTGCACCGCGCTGTGGAGCCGGGATGCGTGGGTTATGGCTGGAAGGGCTGAACGCAATTCTTCCTAAAGTCATAAATCAAACGCTTTCTATGAATGAGAATGTCATCAAAGAGATCAATTGCAGGAACACATGCACAAATAAAAATCCTCTTACGTATTTGCCGGGGCTGGGGATCCCCGTCTAAAACCATTAAGTGAGAAGGCGTTTAGTCATAATTCATTTTTATTGCTCCTTTAAAACAACAGCTTGGCTGAGCTGCGGCCGCGGCGAAACCCCGGCCCTGCTCCTGTCCTCCTCCCGCTGCAGCCCTGCGCGGGGCGGGCGGCCCCAACGGCCCTGCACCTCTATGGCACGGGCCGAACCGGGCTGCGGTGCGCGGGGGGCATTCTGTGGCCCGATGTCTGCGTGTTGGCAACGCTTTAAAAATAATAATAATAAAAAAATGCATATTAAAAAAAATAAATAAAGAGGAAAAAAAAGTAAAAGAGAGAAATAAAAATCCCCGACATGATTTCAATTTTTCGCCAACTCGATTTAAATAAACTGGGGGTGCAGCTATCAGGAGTCGCCTCAATTCCTCCTCATGAACCCCGGGGCGCTGCGAAGGGAGAACTCCCACGCCAAAGCTTAAATGTGGGCTCCATTCTCGGGCAGGAAACGGCGATTCCGGGCCCCGGCCTCGAGCAGAGCCGCCGAGGGGCAGCGGTCGCCCCCGGCCCTACGGCCTCTGCCCCTCACACAGAACCTGCAGCGAAAACCCAAAGCACAGCGAGAGAGACAATGCAACAAAAGGGATGGGGGCTGCTCCCAACAATGGCACAGAAAAGGGGAAGGGAAAAAAAAAAGGATTACAGGATGCTGGAGACTGTAAGAGGGTGCTGTAATTTGCCGGGATTTACGGGTGAAACAGATTCATTTGCAGATAAATACATATTTTTCTCTTCGAAGGCTGCTATTTAAAAACAAAAACAAAAACGCACTGAAAGGATGCCAGCTCTTTTATTGGTAAACAGTCCCAGCGGCCCTCCGTCTTGCTCTGCCTTATGCTTTATTTATCACAACAGGTTTACGGGAATGAAATGAATGTGTTTCCGTCCCTTACCACACCCCACACTGATGCAGTATAATGCCATAAACGCCCCCGGAGTGTTGTTGCTGTCGCTCTCCCCACGACTCCCCCCCCCTCCTCCCTTCCCCCTCGGAGTTTAAGAAATGGAACCTTTCCGGAGGGCCCTCTGCCACCCGTGCCCGCTCAGTAAATCAGAACAAACAGAAATCTTAAGAGAGGCCCTTCAGCTTTTGCTGCTCCTAGAGAGGCCTTGGGGATGGCATGGGGTAAGGGCTGACCTAAGAGCAGCGGGAGAGCCCGCACCTCTGGGAGGATGTTGTGGTTCGGAGTGGAGGGAGGAGCTTGAGGGTGAGCGAGTGCGCGCGTGTGTTGGTGAGCAGGGAGAGGTGGCAGGGCAGGGGAACCTTTGGAATTTCAAAGCAAGCAGCAGCGAGCACACAGCGATGGAAGAGCCGGCCAAGAGTGCACCTGCAGCAGCACAGGAGGCGGCTCCTCCCGGGGTCGGCTAAGGAGCACTGACTGTTGGTGCCAGCCCCTCTCCCTGAAGATAGATGAGAGCTCTGGGACGCGAGGACGCCCGTTCTTTGCATCCCCTTTCACTTTCCGCATATATAAACAGAATATGGGGTCGCAACCCACGTCCCACCGCCCCCCGTCCTTTTCTTTCCACGGACCCTTTTTTTTTTTCTTTTTTTTTTTAAACCGTGGATGGGGGTGGGGAAGGATAAGCTTAAACCAATGCTCGGCGCGGTTCCCAAGGGTCCTGGGGCCGCCTCTGCCACCGGCCATCTGCCACCTCCCACCACTGCCGGCCTGGGCGGTGGCAAAGCGCGGGGACAAAAGGGTCGGGCTGAGGGCCCTGCGTCTCCTGCCTCTGTCCGGGCCCTGCACCGGGCCGCCTCCCCTGCCTGCGACCTGCGGCACACCGGGCACCCTTCCCCCGCCCTGCCCGCGATATGCGGGTGGCAGCGCGCCGCGGGGACCCGGCAGATGGGTTGCGGAGCCCGGCGGGCCTCCGCCCCGTCGTCAGCCCCCCGACTCCCCCTCCTCTATTCCAGCCCCGCTGAAGCGGGGAAGCCCGGAGAAGGTGCGGGGGGAGAGGGGATGCGGGCTAGGGAGAGGCTGGCGTGCCCGGCAGAGCACAATGGCCGTCAGTCCCCGAAGCGCCTCATTTCCATGCTAATGTCCGCGGCCGCCTGGTGATGCGGCTGGACAAGCCCCTTTAACTCTTGGCGTCGCGTCGCGCTGGGCTCTGCAGAGGGGCCGGAGCAGCGGCCCCGTTCTCATCCTTCGCATTATCCTCATCCCCGTCACTATCACCGTTACGGTCTCCATTCTCGCCCACGGTCCCATCCTCACCGCCGTCCCTAGCGCTGATGCTCTCCGCTCTGTCCCCATCACCTCTCCCCCGCCCCATGCCGCGGATCCAGCCCTCCCAATCCCAAGCCGAGAGGACGGCAAAGGCGCCCGGCACCAGTTTGACAGCCGGGTCGGCGCAGGGGCAGCCCGGCCGGGCCCGCCGCAGAGGCACTCGCTCACTCACTCACTCACCCTGGAGGGGCCGGGCTCCGCGGGCCGGACTTCGCCGCCGGGTTCTCCGCTACCTTCCCCTCTCAGCCAGCGGGCGGGACCCCGGCGGCGCGGCAGCCCTGCCCCTCGCCCCCCGGGGGGCCGCCGCCGCCCTGCCCCGCGGTGCCGCGGTGCCGCGCCGTGCCACGCCGTCGGAGCGCTCGGCGTTTAAATGCCCCCGACGCGGCGATCTATCAGCGGCAGGAGCCGGGAAAGTCCCGCAGGCGCCGCAGCCATTGGCTGCCGCCCCCCACGTGCCTCCCCGCTCGCGGTACCTTCGTGTCATTTTCCTCCCGGCCCCATGGAGGAAGTGGGAAAGTTGGCGCGGCCCCGCCGGACGCTGAAGACCCGGCGGCGGCGGCGTGACAGCGGCACGCTGCGAGGATGAGCTCCTTCCTCGAGTACCCCGTCCTCGGCGGCGAGGCAGGGGCCTGTGCCGCCCGCTCCTACCACCCCGAGCACGGGATTACAACTTTCCAGCCCTGCGCCGTCAGCGCCGGCAGCTGCAGCGGGGAGGACCGCTTCCTCGTGGGCCGCGGGGTGCCCCTCAGCCCCCACCGGCACCACCATCCCCCGGCCCAGCCCGCCGCCTACCAGCACCACAGCGGCCTGGGGGTGTCCTACGCTCACCCCGGCTGCCCCCCGACGTACGGTGCGCAGGGCTTCGGCGCCGCCTACGGCCCCTACGCTCTGGGGCAGGACGCGGAGCTGGGCGGCGGCTTCCCCCCCTGTGCGCCTGCCGTCTACTCGGGCAGCCTCTCCTCCGCAGCAGCGCAGCACCCGCACCAGGGCTACGCGGGGGGGCCCGCGCAGTACGTGCCCTCCCCGTACGGGCAGGAGCAGCAGAGCCTGCCCCTGGGCACCTACAACCATGCTCTCTCTCCTCTCCACGCCGGCCACCAGGACAACTCCCGCTCCCCCTCCGCCGACACCTCGCCGCCGGCGCAGACCTTCGACTGGATGAAAGTTAAAAGGAACCCCCCTAAAACAGGTCAGTGGCCGGCGGGAGCGGGGCAGCCCGGCCCGGTTCGCTCTGTCCCCGCCGTCGGGGCGGCGGGGGGAGGCGGGTGCAGGTGCCCGCGGGGGCGGCCGTGTCGTGTGCTCTCAGCCCTGGGTGGGAGCCGGCGCCCGTTCTTCGGTCTCCCCTCCCACCCCTCCCGCGGTCGTATTTCGTGGAATTCACAAAGCAGTTCCTGAATTTCCCCGACACTGGGAGTTTAGCACCTCGCACCCCATCACTCACCCTGCCGGGGCTTCTCCCGTATCCCGAGGAATCCCTATCGCTCGGCCGCTGCTGGCGTATCGATTACGTCGCCTATAAATCATTTGCGCTCGCTTAACGCTACCCGTCTCCTCACAGGCAAGGCCGGCGAGTACGGCTTCGTGGGGCAGCCCAACACCGTCCGGACCAACTTCACTACTAAACAGCTCACCGAGCTGGAGAAAGAGTTCCACTTCAACAAGTACCTAACCCGGGCCAGGCGGGTGGAAATCGCTGCCTCCCTCCAGCTCAACGAGACGCAGGTGAAGATCTGGTTCCAGAACCGGCGGATGAAGCAGAAGAAGAGGGAGAAAGAGGGGCTGCTGCCCATCTCCCCCGCCACCCCCACGGGCTGCGAGGAGAAGGCGGAGGACCCGTCGGAGAAGTGCTGCCCGTCGCCCTGCAGCGCCTCGCCTGCATCCTGCACCTCGGACCCGGGTCCCGCCGCCAACTGAGCTCCTCCGAGCTGCGGTGCGCTCCGTCGGTCCGTCCGTCCATCCGTCCGTTGGTCGGGCCCGGGGGCGCCGGCCCGGTCGCTCCTGGCCCCTGCCGCCAAGAGGTTTTCTTTCGGTTCCCCCCTCCTCACCTCCTTGCTGGAGGAGTTGCGTTGACACACGCGTGGGTTCTCCCTCTTCCCCGCAAGGACGTTCCTCTGAGTTTCCCTGGCTGACAGACAGGTCATGGAGGGTACATAACCTCACGAAGAGATGCACTATAGCAAGTGTTTACACGACTTCTAGGACTTTCACCCTTTAATTTAATGTGTACTTTGTTCGTGTCTATGAGTTTGTTGCTTGTAAATACTTTGTCCGAGAGATTTATCTTTTTACAGATTTTTCTAGAGATGACGTTTAGATGATCAGGTGAAGCAGGGTGAGTGCATTTGCCAAACCGGACCCGCTTTTCTATCGGTCAGGCTGACGGCAGCAACAAGCAGACGTGTTAAGCTCCAGCAGATACCTCAAAGCGTAGCGTTATTTCCCAAAACGTGACAAACAAGGCTTCAATTGCACTAGGTTTTGTAAACCTTACCCTGTGTGCTCGTCCCTCCCTCCCCCATACAGCTGTGCTGGGCTGTGCCTGACAGAGGGACACCGCCGCCCCACAGACCTCACCTCTCCCTATTTCCGTATCCCCCCTCCTTTAACCTCGATGTCTTTTCGACCCACTCGTGAATGTGTCGGATGGCCAAATGAATGTATAACTTCTGTGGTTGGTGTCCGGGCCGCTGCATGCCGCCCCGTGTGTGCTGTACTCGGGACACGGAGCTCTGTCGGGCGGGAGCCGCGTCCCCCGACGTTGCGTACAATCACCAGGGCTCTGCGGTCCCCGCCGCTGGGACCCAGGGCAGGATTTACGGGTCCTTACCATGTCTGTAATAAATATATTCCGCTTTCAGGTATACCTCGTGTGTTTGCCTCTGCGTGACGTCACTGGCACGTCACGGCTCGGCTCCCACGTTTTCCGCTGTTGGGCACTTCCGAGGGGAGAAGGGAGGAGGGTCCCAGCTTCAGCCCCCCGGCCTGCCCGGTCCGCCCCATAAACACGCACCTTCCTCCTTTCCTATGCTCAAGCAGCATTATTTTTAGAAAAAATATGAGGCCCTCTGCTTTAACTGGGAGGAATTTATGACCCCGATCTATTTCTGAAGCACAAACACGAGAGCTTCCTGGGTCAAGTGCTAACCTTTTCACCTCGGGATGGATGGTGACACTTACATAAACAGAGCACGCTTCAAAAGCAGAAACTGTCTTCGAGCCCTCTTTCCTCACGTCGCAGGCCCCTCGCAAAGGCTGCACATTTAATTACCGCGGGCATCGTGTCCCCCCCCCGCCCAGCGTTGCCACCCCGAAGGGCTGCCAAGGGATGGGGCGGGGGGGAGGGGATGGCCTCTGGGTGCTCCCAGCCCTTTTCCCAATCGCTGCCTTCGTATTTCTGGAGAAAACCCAAACAAGTTATTGCGGGTAAATAGTGTGACATTTCCAAGAGGTGCCAAAAGCATAGGGGTCGGGGAGAGGGACAGCGGGTTCCCGGGGGCGCCCGGAGTCCCCGCTGCCTCTGGAAGCTCCACGCATGACACCACCTGACACGACACAGCTGCGGGGCAGCGCTGCCAGAGCGGCTCCGCTGTGCGGGATTGCCGGGAGCCAACGAAACGTTCTTCACTTCGGTGTCAAAAGAAACAAGCCCCGATCTGCAGGCGCGGCGGCCATATCAAGAGCAGCTATCTGCGAGGCAGCGGGGCTGTATCCAAAGGCTCCCGCCACCGCTGCCTCGATTTCTTTCCTTTCCCAGCCTGCCATATACTTTACCTTTTGTTTATTAGTGTAAAGCCACAAAGCAAACCAGATGGCCTTCTTCCAGAGACTTGGATGTGTTAAAGTGGCATTTGCATGCCAATGAGGGCATTTCAATATCGAAATCTGGATCTAAACATTGCTGGAATCCGGATCTGAGAGCCGGCTCCCCCGGTGCTGACTCAATGAGTTGGGAAGAGAGCCCATAAATTACAGCCTAAATGCGGGACGGGACACACGGCAGTGCGTCCGTCTGTGCGGAGCTGGGACACAGAGCTTCCTCTCCTTCCGAGCCAAACCCCGTGCTTTAAGTTTTTTTCGCTTTGTCATTATATTTTATCTTATTTTATTTATTTATTTTTTCTCAGCCACGAACGATTTAAAGCTGACACCCCCAACCTTCCCTGCCCTAACTTATTTCGTTATTTTTATTGTTATCATTTCGATATGATCAAGTCCTCAGTTCTGCCGGTGGGGGAAGGAGGAACGAGTTTCTGGCACAGAAATATCGCAGCGAGCAGAGCACGAGTCGGCCCGGGGGAACCATCATCTGTCCTTCGGAATAGGGGGAACGTTTTGTTTTTACACCCGATTTTTTCCCCTATTATTCTCTCTTGAATGTCTGGGAAACAAGCAAACAAGCAAACAAACCACACACACACACACAAACACCCCAAAGCAACAACAACAAAACTAAAAAAGAAAAAAAAACCCAACTCGCAAAAAAATCCCTCACCAACCACCCCAACTCAAACTGCGTTCGAATGTCAAACGGAGTTTAGCATCCTCCTATCATACTTAAGGCCATTTCTACTGTTCACCTTTAAAGTTTACTTTTGGAGGCTATTGAGATGCTTTGGTGTTTTCCTCTGGGGCAATCAGATTGAAAGCGATCAATATTTACTCAGTCTGAAAGGGCTGTTGAAAAGGCAGCTAACAACAAACTGCTTAGCTGCTCTCCCCTCTTTAATCTCAGGTTCACCGAAAGTTCAGGCAGAAATGAATTCAGTGATGGGTCACTTTAGAATAAGCCCCAGTGGTTAATCTCACTGCCTCGCTAAAGGCAACAATCGCAGAGCCATCCCTCTCTCTCCGTCCCTCTCTCCGTCTCCCCTGCGGCAGTAGTTCCCTCTCCTCTTTGCCCTGCCGTTCCGCGGTGTCCCGGAGATTCACTCCGGGCTGCGGGGAACCGTCCCACAGGGGACACGGGGGGAGTCCCAGGGGCAGGGCTAGGTGCTGGGGGCTTCTCCCCTGCAGCGGCAGGGTCAGCTGGAGGCTGTGGGAGCAGCGTCCCCCTCTCTGTCCTCGGTGGGAATACACAATAGTAATAATAGTAAAAGTAATAATAATAATAATAATAACTATAACAATAACAACAACAACAATAATAGATCTGGGCATAAGAAGAAATCTGGGTAAAACGTGCTGGATGTCTCTACTAATTGTAGGAAATCTTCAAAGGCCAGAGATCACGCAATCGCTGCATCACCGCTCGCTTGACGGGGGTTTATTAGCCCCTCTCTAACGGCAGCTCACGTTCGGGCCGTCGAACCGAGCAGGTTTCCCCCCGCACGTCGCCCCTCAGCCCACTTCCCCCGGCGCCCCCCCAGAGCACCGGGGCGATGCGGGAGACCAGCGGGCGCGGAGGCGGCTCCGGGGCGGCCCCGGGGGGCTCCGTGTTGGGCGGCAGCGCCGGGAGTGCGCCCGGACGGGGCTGCTCCTCCGCCCGCTCACGCTGGGAGAATTTGGAGAGAATTGAATCGTTTCGGAGGATTTCTCTCGTTAGCTTCCTCGCTCGTCTTCCAGCGGCGATTAGTTCTGCGCCAGCTCCTTAAAGCGCGGGAGGAAAAAAAAATACAGAAATAACCAAATGGATAATATTGAATTAAATAGCAAAATAATATCTAAAATGATCACAAATATTTCTTTATAGCTTTCTTCTTCCCCTCTCCTTCCTGCCTTTCTCCCTTCCAAGGCAAACATTCCCGTTCTCCCCCAGGCACACCACTTGGCCGACTCGCGCTGTTAACATTATTCTTTTATGGTTTATGTGTCAAAAAATATTACAGGTCACAGTTACTCCTGTTTCAGGCACAGAAAGACCATTGGAATCAACGGGAGCCTTTGGGAAGAAAGTTCCTAAGAGCCTGGGGGGCAAACTGTTGATTCTGATCATGCGAGGAGCCCCATTTGCCATGCAACTACCAAGAAAAAATGACGTATTTTAGTAATACGAGCAGAAATCCGCCCGGAAGAAACGCTTCCGCGCTTTTTTTTTTTTTTTTTTTTTTTTTTTTTTAATGGTGCAGTGCCATATTCGAATCATTTCTTCCACATGGAGAATGTTTCAGCCATTACTTTCACAATTCTTTTGGCTTTCCGATCTTCTTTCCTTGAAAGTTCCTGCCTCGTGATGCGAAATGGCCACCGGTGATTCTTATGAAAATGTGACCAAATGATGATCGACCTCTCTTAGGGTAAAAACAACGGACGCTTCGCGGCTTTTGAGTGGGTCCGGTTTATAAACACAAAGCCAACGCGTTGCCAAAAATAAGTAAGTAAATGAATAACAAAAACCATAAACCAAACGAAACAAATACAAAACCAAAGGAGCGCAGAACGGGGGGAGCGGGGGGGACACGAGGCCAGCCGCAGCCCCCAACTTTCGCCTCCGCTCTCAGCGGTGTAAGACGCGGTGCAGGGGGGGTTGGGAAACACAAGGGCTCACGGTGCGCTCCGCTCGGAATAGCTGTAGGAGGTGTCGGAGCGGCGGGGAGCTGCACAACTCCAGCTCGGCCCGGCTTCCCCGATGGGGAGGGCGATATCCGCGTCTCGCCCGCTCGGCTGTGAGAAGGGTTACTGTGTAATTGCAGCCCGGACTGTAAGCCGACCAGAGGAAAACCAAGTCAAAACCCAGTAATAAGCTATCGATTATTAAAAATAAATAAATAAATAAATAAAAAAGAAATAAATCCCAGGAAATATCTACTTTGATGGAATGCTTGGCTAAGGAGTTTTGGAGGGATCGATCGCATTCGCAGCTGTCCTCGGTTTTGATCTTCGGGAAATGACTAATAGAAGGAAAATTCGTTGTGTGCGCTGTGACAATAACCGAGGGGAGACGGCGGAGGGACCGGAGCGCTCCGCTCCGCTCTGGGCCGGGCCGGGCCGGGGTTGGGCGGCCCCGGGGGCTGCACCGGGAGCGTGCGGAGCTGCGAGAGCTGAGCCGAACCCCGGCGGCTGTCCGCGCCCGAGTGGCACCGCAACGCTGAGCGGAGGGCATCGCAGCCGGTCTGTTTTGTCTATTAATACAGCTCTCACCAGTCCCGGATAACCTCCCTCCCGCTCTGTCAACACCCGGGAGCCCCGGCCCGGACTCGGGGAAGAGGGATGGGAGCTGCCACCGGGATCCTGGAGCAAGGGGGTGCCCCTTTTAGGGGGTTCGTGGTGACAGATGTTGATGTTTCTAGGGAGCTCGGTAAACAGAAAGTTGGACTGGACTTCTTCATAGCCCATGTGGTTTTCATCATTCCCCGTCAGGCTCAGACCAAAGGCAGGAGCTTCCCTCTTCACACTCCTCATCCC
>JAPSGF010000005.1:27008437-27113605 GCA_035772895.1 Perdix hodgsoniae | reverse complement strand
GTGTGGGGAGGAAAGGGGATCTACTACTTCCCCAGATTTCTAACCACCTTTTCAGTGTGGGGATTTAAAGTTAGGCTTTGCTCTGAGCAAAGGTAACTGCTGAAAGGAAGAGTGATGTTTTGTTCCCATCTGATGCTGGTGGTTTGCTTTTGATTTCAAGAGTTCTCTCATTTCCTTCATCCCAAGATGCACAGGCTCAGAGTCTTGCTGCAGAGGAAGCACAGATTTCTTTTTCCTATCACAAAGGTTTTTTTTTTTTTTTTTTTTTTTTTTTAGCAGTTGCCTCCTTTTCTGCCGTCTTCTCTTCTCTTTTGCTTTAATATCTTTAATAAGTGCTACCAGCTGCCTGCATGCTTGGTGTTACGTGCGGTGAACAGGGCTGAGTTTCTGAGGGTCTGGGATGGTGTTGTTTACTACTAGGCATAATGGAGATTGTTGTTTTTGCCTGAGGCAGGTGGGCTGTGGCTGAAGCACGCACAGAAATGCAGAACATGTGCTGCTCTGAGCTATCTGCTTCTCTGTTAAGGGAAGACTGAGCTGCAGCACTTGCTTAGTATGCAGGGACTCCTTCTCCTGCCATTCCCTGGCCCCTTGCATGCTTAACCTTAGAGAGAAAGGCACAGCATATTGCAATGCTGCTACCCGGTCGAAAGGCACTATCAATTTTAGAAGTGATAGGTGCATGTCAGAATCAGCATAATTAACTGGAATGACAATCCTGTTAAATGTGTTCATGCCATTGCACTGGCAATAAAGCATGTGTAAATTTACAATTAAGGCCTGTCTTTCTTCCGTACCTCGGAGACTGGTGACAAACATTAAGAAGTTGTATGGCATCGGGAGTTGAAGGGAGGTATTTATCACAATAAAAACATCAGGTGATGCATTTCCCAGATTATCAGGCCTACTTATTCAGATCTTCTTTTTGCTGGAAATTTCAGGCTGAGTATTATATTTCTGATCTGAAAGGTGATATTTGACTCCCTGGATTTCTGTTTTCATTTGCAAGATGGATGAGAACACTACTGTTTAGCCACCTTGCAAAAAGGTGTTTGAAATAATCCTCATTCCACATTATACATAGGGCTGTACATTCTTTACATTGGTTATGTTGGGCTTGGTGGATCCAAAGAGAAATTTTCAGGGATGCTACAGGGATGTATTTCCCTACATTGCACAGAGGTGCTCCAGCTCCTGCTCTGGCAGCTGCTGGAAAGCATCAGCATAAGCGAGATAAAGGTGATTTAAAGCGCGTCTGTGAGTCAGGCGGTGAACTGACAGCCATCTTTAACCAGCCTGACCCTGGGATGACCCTGAGCTCAGCTGGTTGTGAGATAGTTGGGTCTATTACGGGACAAAGGATCATATGTCTGACAGGATGCAGGGAACACATTATAGGATCACAGCTGAGTAGCAGTGCAAGACATAATGTGCATTTATTTGATGAACAACACAAGCAAACCTTGCCAAGAAAATGTAATTTCAACTATTTTGTTTATTCTGAGCCAATCTCTTTCTGTCGCCTATTTCAAGAAATTCATATTTGCTAGATTTTTCTCTTCCAGGAACGAAACAGATGACCGTGCTAGCGAAATTTATAAAGCTTGTAGAATGTATGCTGATAAATTCATATAATGAACTTGCACATTTCTATCGTATTTCCTGCTTCCCATGTGGGCTCAATCTGCATCTATTCCATATTAGATTTCTAATATCTTCGCCTAAAACCACATATAATTTGGTCAAGCAAGGCTGAGAATGTCAGAATGAGTGCAATAGTGAGATGGAGAGAAAGCCATAGGCTTGAAACTGCACTCGTAGGCAGTGCCAGAAGACTGAAATCTGGTGTGACAAGCTTTTCAGGAAGGCAAAATATCCGAGTACCTTTCCATGCTGAACTCCATTCACGTCTAGTCTTAGGGATAGGATATTGTAACAAGAAATCCAATATTCTCCATTTAATCATGGATGAAAGGCTGATGGAGATAAGGGCAGTGATAATCTGTAACCTCACACACACAAAAAAGAGATTATCTTTACCTGCTCCACTGTAGATCTCATTGTATGCCACGAGGAAGAGAAACTACTGTGTTACAGCTGTGGGAGCTGAGGCCAGGGAGAGATTGGGCTTGACCAGGCACTTGGAGTTGCAGGATGTTGGATGCTTGGTGCTCCAGATGCAGCGTTCTGCACCCTGGGGAGTGCAGCAGTGCATGGCCTCTGTCAGCACCACCAGTAAATGAAAGCAGAGTGGCTGGTAATATACACCATGGTAACACCCACAGCTCCTGCTGTGCTGTGTGGAAGAGTTGGGTGCATGGTGCCCATTCTAGGATGTCTTTTGACCCCCTGCCATGAAGGCAGAACTGTGTCTACTGGAGTTGCAGGTGATACTGAACCCCAGTCCCTCATTGCCTGTGGTCTGGCTACACAAAGCAGGAGGCAGACAGCATGAGGAAAACTGAGCATTAACTCTGTCCTTCCCGACTGTCCCCTGGCCTGTGTGTCAGGGTGAGGAGGGCAGTGGGATGAAGCATCTCACTGTGGGCAAAGTTGAGAGCAGCTCTTCACCTTCAGCAGCTTCTGAGGGAATAGGGGGATTAATCTGCATCCCAGGCCTCATTGTCAGCAGCTACACATGCTATCGCTCCAGGCAAAACTGGATCTGGCTTGGAGTCCTGTACAAACAGCTCACTCTTTGCAGAACTGCTGTGCTGGTGACCTCTCCTAATATATGACTGGTTTATATGTGGGCTGATTGCTTCCAAAGGGGAAACAACACAAAGTGATTCAACATGACCTCATTAGCTCAGCTCACACTGGTAAATGGATGGCCACCATTAGGAAAGCTCTGTTGTGGCAGCACTTCCATCGTATTACCTGTGGATAGTATCATAATCTTGCTATAACCTGCTGCAAAGATTTATGCACTATGCTAACTTGCACACTACAGCTGCTTTCTGTCTTATAAATATTGACTTCTGTGCCAAAAACAACAACTTGGTACAACAGGAATTAATCTTTTGCTTGACTGATGCATCTTCGCAGGCCAGTTTGTCTTTAGCAAATAGAGCTCAAGAGAGTTCTATGATTTAGAAAAATACCTTATAAGTTGATCTAAAATATAGGCTGTGATAAGCAGAGGCATCATTAAAGTGACACAGGGGCTATATTTTGCCTTCTAGATTTTCCTAACTGTACCATCTGTTTGTCATCTCAGCTTGTGTGAAATTTTAAAGAAATTGCCAGACCCCATGTCCTGAATCTTTTCTATATTTCACAATTTCTCTGATAATTTATCTCTCACGCTACACAAATCCATCTGATTTTTAATAAAAAATAATCATTGGAGGATCTGATGTATCAAAACACTTACAGACGTTATACTTTTTATCCTCAGGTACAGCACTGCAATGCCAGGGAAGCAAAACGCATCCCCTGCCTGGTGCTGGACACTAGGATGAACTCATGATATTGCAGGATTCTGGAGCTGACAGCAAATAGCAGCTCATAGATTTAAAGTGTTAAAAAGACTAAAAGATGGAACATTAGCTCATCTTATTCAAGACTCCTGTAGGAAGATTTTTGCACTGTGATTACTGAGGAAAGATATTTTTCCGTGCAAAAGAACCATGTAAGGTATTGGACCTGAAGATGAACTTACTGTGTTTTGACAATGGCCCTTTACTGAAGTTTGAATTTCCAGGTCTCCAATTACACATATTTTCGTAAGTCTGTTCATACTACACATGAGACTGAGAAAACAAATGCTCCCTGCCGGGGTGGAATTTTTGACTTGACTGTTCTCTTAGCCATCATGTAAAAGTCAGAGAAGTACTGTGGTTTTGGACCATATCAACTCATACCACATACTGTGATCTTATACTCTACAGGCCAGATATGAATGACTTACAGCTCAGTTTTCATTTGGATTCAGTGTTTTTAATGAAGCACACTTGCACGTACTCCGGGTAGGCAGACTGGTGATAAGACATGTCTGGGATGAAATCATGCTCCCAAAATGGAGCCAGTCACTAGATTGTCTCAAGTCCCTACCTAGGCAACTGCCTGTTTTGTGCTATGCCATGATGATGCCTTCAGAGCCACTAGCTCATGCTGTCCCACCGAAACCCTCCTTTAGATGAATGTCCATGGGTGCAACCTTTTGCAAGTGAAGGAATTAAATGTCACACCTTTGCTCCATGCACATGTCCATGTCAGACACCATTCTGTCAGACTGCCTGTCTGCTGCCATCTGCCATGTGGCCAACACATGACAGAATATCAGTGGGAAGGTTCAGCTCACACTACCACGCCACCAACATCCACCTCTGATGTCGTCTGCTGACATAATGAAATAGGAGATACTGCTTTCAGTGCAGCCCTCATGTAAGGCTTCAGTTTCTCCAGAAAAAAACAACAATGGAAAATACTGTAAGCACATAAAATGTACAAATTGGTAGTACCTCACAAAGATTACTTGTTATGTAGTGAAATTAAGCATTCGAGTTTTAATTTTGATAAGCTATTAGCTTTGATTTTTTTTGTAGTTCATTTCCATGCTTGCTCAATTCATAAGAACTCAGGCAAGTACCACATTTCCACTAGCTGAACTTTATGGCAATCCCAGAGTTTAAATTTTATAATTTTATGATGCTTATTAATAGGAAATATAAATTTTATAATTTTATGATGCTTATTAATAGGAAATAGATATGCCTATGTGCTTAAAATTATGGTGCAGAGTATCTTCAAACAAGAAGATACATGCTTTTAAATCTTTCCAGTGGAGATAGCAAGGTAAGGTAAATTAAGATGGAATTTTAAGGTTCATCTGTTTAAGGGTCTTTCTAATGCAAATATTCTTATATGAGACGAGCATTTTTTTGGTGTTTAAGCCTCCTAAAGAACAACTGAACTGATTAAAATCTTGTTCAATCAATGGTATGTGTAATCAATGGAAAAATTCTTCAATAGAACTTTGAAAACATTAATTGAGAATTCAATTTCTCTCATGATTATAAGCTCTACAGTCATTTGATTATTTGAGGTGAATGAATAGGGTCATTCATGGTAAAACGCACATAATTCAGGTATTTTAAAAAATACATAGTTCCAAATCGTGGCAATTATAAGGTTAAATTAAAAAAAAAAAAAGAAAAGAAATTACATGGCTGGAATATTTAAGTGTTTAAGTATTTAATATTTAAGATGTAGATCTTCTGTAACAGCCTGAGAAACTGCATCTAATCACAAGTACATCAAAGCACAGATGTGATCTTCAGTAAATACGTGTTCATATATGCATCTTCCTGGATTTACATGAAGCAAACAAACAAGTTTTGAACTCTAGGAATGATTTGTATATGGAAAGTCATATGGGCTGTAGTTTAGATGTGCTGAGTCCCAGGCTTCAGATTGCAAGGTAAGAAATCTTCTGATAGTTTGGTGTTAATTTTGAATCTAAACATATGAAGGAGAGGATATTTGTTTCTTTGTTCAGCATCTTCCACAGATGGGATGCCAATCAACACCACAGAAGTAATTCCTGTTGTTTTGGTACTGAAAGGCAAACCAAAGATCGGCACTAGAGTAGCCTTCCTAATTTGCAGTACAACTGTCACCAGTAGCAGCTGTAGGTGAAGATCCAGGACTGGCCATATTGCAGTAACATAGCTCCTTCCCACATATATAAATATAGGCATAGGCTTTACTTGGATTTTTAGAACCAGAGTCTAGCTATGAAAAGCTGTCCTGCTTCAGGCCCTGCTGAGTTCTCAAGTGGCAGATAATCCAAGACTTGAGACAACGTGGCTACAAGAAAAGGATTTCAGAGTCCATGTTCTGTGAGCCCCCCAGGTTTCTTGAAGAGTCCTCTTGGGCTAGGAGTTGTCCAATAGAGAGCAGATGAGGTGAGCATCCATGGGCTGAAGATTCATCATGGGCACTCACTTAGAAGGGAAAGGGGAGTTCTTTCCTTTTCTCATGTCCCCATCTCTGCTTTCCTTCCCTTGTACTGTGCTCTTATATATGCTGTGAAGTGAGCTTGAATGAGACAACAGGAAGCCAGCAAAAAGTGTAGGGAGGATCTTGTCTTGAGCTCTACTCTGAAAAAACCTGACATTTGATTTCATTGGAGGTCCAAGCTCTGCAGAATGGGATGAAAAGGGGCAGGAACCATGTTTCTTCCAGAGCTGGGAAGTCACTCGTGGCACTCTTTCTCCACTTTCTTACAAGTTCTTGTAAATTCCTCACAAACTTCTCTAGAGCTGAAAGCTTTGATGCTCCTCATAAGAGACTTTTTTTTTTTCTTCTGAAAGTTTGAGGAAAATTCTCTGACTCAACTTTATGTCACAGAAGAGCGAGACAATGAGTTCTTTTTTTTTTTTTTTTCAAACTGTAACTTGGAAAGAAGCAAGCAAACAAACAAAACTGAAAACTGAGAGAAGAAAGGCTAATCTTGATGCCTGAATGTTCTTCTGGGAAGGCCAATATCCTAGCCAAGCTGTAGTCCCACGAAATTGGAGGAAGGCTGTGCACAGGAAAATTGTGGATAAAAACTCATGTTTGAAAAACACATTGGTGACAATCAACTACTGGGTATGCATTGGAAAATATCCCTTTGAGAAACACAAACAAATGACAACCCTTCAGCGGGACAATGTGGGATGTGGAGAAGAGCTGTGTATGTCATGTGTTCTGTCCCACTGGAACCTGGTGGTTGTGGAGAATTTGTCAATGCCCACAGATGTGCACCTCTCAGACTTGAAGGGGCTCATCATCCCCATGCAGTTTTCAGCCTATTTGGAAACCAGTTCAAGCACTGAACCTTTTTAACTGTCATCAAAGGTATTCTGAGAAATCTGTTTCCTATTGGTGTTCACAAAATCTAAATAGTAAGTTTGCAGCAAATATCCCACTGTTGCATTTCATTTTTTTTCTTTTTTTAAATATGGCTATAAGTAAATGAGTATATGAGTAAAAGAGATGTTGAATGAAGAGGTGGTAGGAATACAGCTAAATTGTCAGTTAAGGTTTATAGGCACAAATGGACTTGTGTTACAGTGATCCAGCAGCGAGTAGATGCCTGCTTGACTGGGCTATGGAGTGCCCAACCATATATAGATGTGTTGTTAGCCTTGTATGCAACTGGCTGTTGTAACCTGGTAGTTGTAGCAATAATCTTTTCCACCTGATGGGCGATCTAGACCTAGTTCCTATTTCAAATTCAAATATTTATATTTCATAAATCAAGGTGTGTGTTTTTTTTTTGTTTGTTTCTTGTTTTTGTTTTAGCTGCAGAGTGCTAAACATATTCTGTTGGCCTGATTTTGTATGATGACAAATAAAAGCCTATAAAATAGCTGATGCCCTGAAATAGCACCAGCAGGAATATGTAATGAAAGCAAAGTAATAGTGTTTACAAAATCAAGGCTTATCATGCTGTGTAAAGCAAGGCTCTTATTTCAGCTGCCTTTAAATCTGAGCTCCCCTCACTGGTTTTGTCTTAATAACAAGCACACATCTCACACTGGCAAATAGAGCAATTCCTATTGAGAATAATATGCCCATTGCTGTCATAATGGATCTCCACTGACACATTTAACAGCTTGAAGGTATACACTTCAGACACTATAACTTACACTAATTAATCTTTATTACATCATTACTGCCTTATAAAAAAATTAAAAGCAGAATCTCTGCGAGAATTTTTCAATGATATTAATGAACATGCCAGACCATAATAAAGTTACAGTTAAACTTTATTTCTACACAGAGATGCTCGAAGAACCTTGTGCCAACAGTGAGTGACTAAAGCCAGTCAACTGAAACTCTACTCTGCTGTGGTAGAGTATAACCGCAGCATGTTCTTATCTGCCATTGAGTTATGGGTGTCTGTGTTTAGAATTCAGAGGATTACTAAAGAGATTATCTGATCTGTCAATCACACTGATATCTTGATGGGTAGGAATACTGCTCCAGATTTAGCATAGTGTCTTTGCTGTAACGTTCATTCTGGATGTCATGGTTAACCAACATCTTAATTATGTATAATGGAACAATCACTCCAATGGCTTATTATTGCAATGCAGGTCTCAGTAGTGTCATGTAAGTTGAGTCCATCGCTGGGAGTCACTGAGAGCTGCAGATCTCACTGAAGGACTGCTGCAATAACAAATTCAGTAAGCCTCACCCACAACAAGTTGAATGAATCTTATTCTTGCCTGCCTTTGGAAACTAAAAGTGTGTCAGGCTTGACTAGGAGACTTAGGTGACCATATAGAAAGTCCAGGTACAGTGAGTACAAGTCGTGTAAAGGAATTGGCCACAGAAGCTAAGTATATGACGTTGAAATAATCTACACTTCTCCACTGCTGCTGCTATAGTGATGCTTAGGGTGAAGAGAAGAAGACTCAGTGTAGCCAGTTGAAAACAACTTCTTTCATTAACATTGCATCCTGTTGTCTGGTAGGACCTCAGATGCCAATAGCTCTATTGGTTCACACCTCTTCTTTGCCTCATTCTTTCTGCATTCCTAGGACTTTTTGTTCTCATCCCTCTATCTGTTTGTTTGTCTCACAAGAGGGGCATTTTGGTGAGGTGAGAAGGTTTTCCAAGGAGAGACGGATGCTCCATGAGCATACCTGAGCATTATTGGTACAAGATAAATGGCATTCTGCACCAACAACTGTGTAAGATTGCTTGGACATAAAGAAGATGAGGTGTAACAAAAGCAGGCACCAGAGAAGGGACATGCAGATAGTCTTCTAGGCCCAGAAAAAAATATCTGATAAGAGCAAGCAGTTTCAGCATAGCACTTCTTCATTTGCATGCTTTAGATTTCTTCAGCTTGTTATCAGTGCTGCTTAGGCAACTCTAGGCCTAAAACAACTGAAAGATCTAACACGATTCTAACATGAAAGCCTTCTGTAGTGGCAGCTGCCAGGCCTGACTGTTCTCCATCACAGCCTGGAATGGAATTGCAGCAGTATGGCGACTGTGGGCTATCAGTGCCCCCTTGTAACTGCAGAAGAAGGGAATGTCACTAACTCAGCTGGATCCCTTAGAACATGGCATTGCTGAGGGAAGATGGTTTCACCAAAAAATTGTTACTATAGGATGCAGCTACGCCTAAAAGGCTTCATCAGCATAGAAGATGAGTTATTTTGCATTTTCTTGCATTCCTGTCTCTACATACCTCTACTTGTATGAAGTACGCTTGAGCATCTGCTTTGGTATTACTCATGCTTATACCAACAGAAAATGGAAATGGTCTGAAATGATCAGCTACATGGGCACACATGAGCATAGATACAGCCAGGTTATGGAAAAGCTGATAAGTTAGATAAGATTTAGGAAGAAATATGGTCAAAATGTGACAAATTATTATCAGCATTCAATTAATGTTTTGGTGCACTGTTCTTAATGTGTTTCCCATTAAACTTTTGCTAGCTGTGCCTGATATGTGTAACAAGTCCTCTGCAGCTGAGATGGAAGGTAATGATCTGCACATACAAACTGTGCTCTGTGACTTAAATGAAAGGACTAGGAGGGAGCGCTACAAAGTTTTTTTCTCCTCATTGCTACATTCCTGGCACAGGAGGATGACAGGTGGAAGCTGAATGATTCCCTCTGGTCCTTACAGTGGAGTTGGGTTGATTCACTTTACAGTCTGCACATTTTGGGACAGATCTTTTCCTTGTATAGGGTCGCTGAGGTCTACATATCAAAAAGTACTTCTAAACTGGATAGGAAAAAGCCTCCTGAGTTTCTTACTTTGGACTCAAATATCATCAAACTGACAAAGTGACCTTGCATACACATTATCTAAAATGATGTGCATACCACGTTGTTCCCAGTTCAAAGAAACAGCAATCTGCTTTAAAAATAAAATGGTAGAAATTGGTAATTTAACGGCATGTAGTAAGCAGTTTTCAGCTTTCCCTGCTGTGAATCAAGTCTGTGTCTTCCTGTCTTAATCAGGATTTTATTTAAATGTTTCATTGTGCCACATGAAACACAATTGGCAACTCATTCTCTTGCAAAGTGCTTCATTGTCTGTGGGTCCAGCTTGAAGCCTCTCAGCAGTGTTGGCAGAACTGTATTTTGCAGCCATGACATGCAAGGACTGGGCTCATCCCAGTGCTGGATGAGAAGGGCAAAGGAAGGGCTGGAATAGAGGAGAGTCCTGGAGAGCCAGACTTGTTCCTCCTGTAGCACTAGGGTGGGACATCTGCCACATTCCCCAGCTTGAATTTCCTGGGCTCTGCTGTAGGTAAAGCAGGGCTATTTTGCTGTTTCTACCCGTCATCTGCCCGAGGCAACTGTTGACTTTGCCAGCAGCAGTGCCAGCTGTGGTTGTTAGCTCGTCACATTGAATGCGATGTGGAAGGCAGACCAAATTGAGAAGCCACTCTCAGCTGCTGTGGGAGAAAGATTTTGACTGGTAATGTGCATTTGAAACTGCCAGTTTCCCCCAGTGAAAGGCTGGCTGTTCTTGTTTTACTACTTTATGCGGGTATTAATTCCCCCTACTGCAGCACCACTGTGAAATGTGTGTCTTGACTTTGAACTCAAGGATCAGGATAAATTTTCCACTTCATCAGAGTCTGACTTACGTTGAGTAGGGCAAAAGGGAAGGAGACAGCATTAGTTTGACCCTGGATATAATTTAGATCTACTGAAAGTGTCACTCCATGGGTCTCTCATGCCCTCTCCTCAACAATCAGCCTTCCTATTGCACAAACATCATTCTTGCCTCTCAGCTATTCCTTGCCTGTAGGAGTCTCCCCTCTTGGATGGAAGCCTCCACTGCCCATTGCTTACTGTGAAGGCAAGGCTTGAATGAAGCAGAATTTGAATTGAAGAATTTCCATGACTTACCCACATTTGAGGAGTGTGGCAGTGTGCATTTCATTGGTTCTTACTCTTGCAACTTGCTGTTTTCAGACTCCAGTAAGAAAAGCTTGTCCTTGCCCTGTATTGGTTCAAGTAGCTTTGTTGAGTTAGGACTGCATCAGCTTAACAAAGACAATGTCCTAATCTTAAATTTGTGTACAAATTCTCAAATGAAATACAGAAAGTGCATGCAGTAACCTTGGGTGAGACTTGCCAGTGTTACCAGAGAGGGCTAACAGTGCTTCCTTGGGGCCAGTGTAGCCTGGAGATACTGGAATAATGCAGTGGCCTCTGTGGCATCAGTTGTTTTGAATGCTTCAGATGAATGTCTGGCCTCCAGCTCTCCCAGTCTGCCCTAACTGGAGTGGTTTAGGGCAGGAAAGAATCACCCAAAGTGGGTGTTGAACATACAGATCCTTCCTAAAGCGCTGGTATCACTTGCTATCACTGTAGACAAGATGCAAAGCTTGCCCTTAGGCTAGTGACTGCTGTGTTTTAGGAGCATTCTGAGGGTCAGAATTTTTTGGAAGCAACCAGGTTGCTGCTGCTCTGGGGGTAGTCTGCAGGAAACTGCTGATCCTTCCTCCATGAACAACTCTTTGCCTTATAAAGTATTCTGTGATGAATATTTGAAACACTTAGTTATGTCCTTAAATACATAGGTTAAAGCAGTAACCATAGCTAATCACTGAAGGGAATAATTAGACATTTCTTGATGTCAGATGGCCATAGCACAGTAATACCCGTCTTGTCACATTTTATTGTCTAGTGACACGATGAAGGTTTTGAAGATAATTGAATGGCAGGCATTCACTAGCACAGCCTGTGATTAAATGAGCAAATAGCCTAACAAGCATGGTCAGGTACTGTGTGCATTTCATCTGTTCATTTTGCTGAAGGCCAACAATTTATGCTACACCCAGTGGCTACTGACTCTCTTCAGACCAGGTACATGCAATAAAACTGGAATGTTAATGGAGCTGACTGCAAGGCCTTAAAGGAACTGTGTTCTTGCAGGTATTGGCTATGCCTTATTCTAAGCTATTTCACTCTTGAATTTTAATTTAAACCAGACTAGTTGAAATGCTTATGGGAAGGAATTAATAAAATAGGCAACATGTTTTGACACATACCGAACATCCTCATTTCAAAGTGGAATCCATCTCTCATATTTTCCTGCAGGGAAGATGACGTAGCAAATATTTCAGAGTAATGCCTGTGGCATATGAGAGAGGCACTGCACTAATAAATGTGGAAGAATGCCAGCTCAGTGGAAATATTGACAGGTCTGGTGTAAAATTCAGTTTTTCCAATACCACTCCAACTAAACAGAATGAATGGGACATTAGACTCTCAGGGCCTGTGGCTGCAGGTACATTAGTCACTAAACACCTTCCCATCTATGCAGCTAAGAGGTAAAGGCCGAGTGCTGCTTAAAATCACAAGCCTACCAGCACTTATTCTGCAGCAGGTAAGCTTCTTGCTACCTGCAGTATTAATTACTCATTATGTAAATAAATATTTTTATAATCTGTCCTGATCCTCAATAACCAAAGTAGGCATTCTTCAAATCTGGGGACATCTCAAGGAGTTACTCCTCAGGAAATTGTTTAAATGTTATCTAAGCTCAGTTTCCCAAAGGTATTTATGGTGTAACTCTTCTGTGGCTAAATTTCCACCCAGGCCAAAGGGAAGCCAAACACCACTAAAGGATTTAGGTTTCCAGATATCATTCTGAATTTGACCTCTAGCATCTGTAAAGTCTCCTGTTGAGTGGCATAAAATGTTTCCTGCTCTCTAGAGATTAAGCATATTGGCTATCTACACTAATCCCCATCTGTCAAAGGAGAGAAAAAAAAAAAAAGAGAGTGCTGAGATCAGTAGCTGGAAAACAAGTGTCTCTCCAACTTAACACACACTCACTGGACCTTCAAGCCAAGCTATGTTTGGAGGTTTGCCACATCTTCTGTTTTCTCATGGACTGGATGTTGACAGCAGTTGAGATCCTCGTATTGCCCAGACTCTCCTGACATGAGAACTGTACAGTGATTACAGATTAAGGGTGTTGGTTACATCTGTTTCAAGGCTGCTCCGCTCTCTCTGCTAACAAGCTGAACTGCCCCAGGCCATTTCCCTGTTGTTTGTGGCTCTCCTACCTTTTCTCACACTTACTCACGAGGCAAAGCACAGATACTTGTTCTGCATGGAGCCTGGCTGCCGAGCATATTCTTAGCAGCTCATGTCACCAGCTGGATCAGCTGGATTGGCAGACTAGGCTCTTGCAATGGATCCTCAGCCTTGGCAATAATGGCAGGATACAGTCACGGTGAGTTTCGAATACGATTAAATGCACGCAGGCTTAGGAGTGCATGGCCCACACAAGTCCATGTTTGATAGCTTTTGTCTGATGTTTTGACCTTTAAGCTCCCCTGAGCGTGATGGGTCTATATTTTCACTGAAATTACACCGTCTTCTTGTACATATCCCCTTTCTAAAATTAAAATGAATAAAGAGACATCAAAAGCTCTTGCCCCTATCAAACGAGGGCATGAAGCAAAAAATAGAAAAGCAAGTGAATGAAGTTTAGAAACATATGAAAGCAGAAGTAATGTGGGAATTTAAGGAGAGAAAATGTATACATATATGGAAGCTAATGATAAGTATGTAGGCTTATTCTTATGTGAACCATTTATCTTTTAAAATACATTTAAAAAATAAAAGCACAAGAAACTTGTAGGAAAGAGAAATCTACCTTGTGGCACAATACAAAGGAGAGGTGAGCCCAGGTAGGAGGGCCTGAAGCAGTTAATAGTGGTGCAAAACAGCCAGGTTTTGTAGTGTCAGCTTCTTTCTGCCTCCCCTTGTGTTGCATTTGGATAGCACTCCTGCAGAGAGAAGCAGAGTGCTGGTCAGGAGGGGCTCACACACCTCCTGTGAGCTTCTCAGAGTACATTGTCCCTGCAGCCCATTTGTCATCCGGTATTACATTTGGGATGAAAGAAATGAGCCATTTAAGTGAAGTTTTTCCATCTTTTCAACTCTCACTTTATTCAGGTCATCACAGCCAGGCAATATTGAGTTCTACACTCAGGAATCCAATCTGTAGAAGTCTTCAGTCTAATGGCAGTACCAGGATGTTTAACTGGGGCTTAATTTTGGGAACTCACTAGATCCCAGCTTATTTCAGCCTTATTCTCTCCTGCATAGGATTAGAGTGCCTCTGCTGTCAAAATTACTAATAGACCCCTCAGGCAGAAACTGCTTCTCCTGTAATGATATGTACTGTACTACTTCACATCTGGAGTGCTGCAGGGCCGCTCTTTTGGCTAACTCTCAGTTTGTGGGGAAAGAGATGGAAAAATGACTGTCTTTGCTGGTACATCTTCAACATACTTTAGTTCAGTTTACATTAAATACCCAGGAGTGAGGACAGAATGACAGCTACTTTACTGTGTGAGCTGCCCAAAGGTAGACTCTGTTAATACAGAAGTTAGACAGTGTGACAGATAGATGGGAGATAAGCAAAAGGCTATTATCCCAAGGTAAAGTTATTTCAACATACTGCCAATAACCCCTACATATAATTTGGATGAGAGGTGGGAAAGGCATGACTTCAGCTGAGATCCTTTGACTGCCATCTACACCTTTCAGTGAGGCTCTGACACTCTATCAAAGACGGGGGGAAAAAAGAAAGATCAGTCTTTATATTCTGGGCAGATGTCCAATAAGAAACTCCAGCAGAAGATTAAAGTCTTTAACATGAAAGAGAGACCTAGTGCAATGTGTAATATCTAGCAGTTCTAAAAATAAGCACGTTTGTCAAGTCTGTAACAATCAGGCTGATTGCTAGCTTTGACATCATGACGTGCAGCTCGCAATCTGGCACAGAGTAAAAATGTTATTCAAATGTCTCTGCAGTCAGGCTGGTCTTTGTATTTAGTGGGAAGAGACTGTATGGCTGTCCTGGCTGCATGCACTTAGCTCCTCTCCCAGCTCATGACAACCCAGTTCCTGATGGGATCGGAAGGTATAGAAAGGCCCTTTGTAGGGTGTATTATAAAAATATCCCTACCTGATCATGAATATCTGAATAGAGGCTTCTGATTGTCCCTAGCATATCTGTGGGAGCATCACACATTGAGACTGAATTGTGCAGACTGCTGCTGGGAGAAGGATAAGCCAAGAGAGATGATGGTTCTTCAGCAAACAGTGTCAGAGCTGGCTCTAGGACCTCCTTGCACCCCTAACCATTGAGAACAGCTAATGGGTCAGAGAATGGGCTGTGCACAGAGGATGAGACTCTGTGTGTTGACTGATTTCACAGGGTCTTCTGAACTCCTCTGTGAGTAGGAAAGGAGCATTATATCATTTGCAAAAAATGGGGATGGGATTTGGGAAGGAAGAAAACTGAGGGGCAAAAGCTGTGTTACTTGACTGTAGCCACAGAGTGAACTAATGTACAAAGTAGGATTCACATACGGAATTGTTCTCTTCTGGTGAAGGAGAACTAAATATAAGCCTAAGACACTGGACAACCTGCCAGTTCGTGCTCCAAGAGCAGCCTTATGTTTATGGCCAGAAATCTGAGCAGTGGCCCTCAAAGGATTTCGGTTGCTTTCTGGAAGGGAACTGCTGTCTTTGGGCTGCATGGGGTCCCTAAATGGCAGTGCTCTGCTGGCACAGTGGTTCTCTGTGCAAGGTGTCTGTGCACAGGCACCCCTTCTTCAGACACTGAGCCCCAGCCAGAGCTGGACTGAGACCAAAAACGAGCTGCATGCCCTAATAAGGGAGTCCCAAAACAGGGGGCATTTGTTCTGTCAGAGAGGTATGATTGGCTCAGTTTGATCTTCAAAGGAAAAAGATTTTAAAAACTCACTTCAGCTTTCATCTGCTCCTTACTGGGGATGAAATGGGGCAGTCAGTGGTTTCCATGAGCCCAAGACCAGCAGCAAAATCTCTGGGTTTGAAATTCCAACATCCCATTCCCTGTCTATCCTGGCTAACCTTCCTGTGCACCCCATGAGTTTTACACTTGTAAACTGTTTCTTTCATTTCCAGGTGTCCTTCTGATCCTCTCCAATGCATGGGATATTTTTGCTGCTTATTTTTTCTTTCCATGAAACCAGAAACTAAAATCTCAATGTGAACATAGTATTAACCATCCTACACCTTGTTTTAGGCCAAAAGAACAGCCGCATGAATTGCAAAGCTGATGTTCTATGGCACCTCATTAAAATCCTGGACAACTGAATGCAGATGCTCACATGACCAGAACTGCAGACATTTGCAACCCTCCACATTAATAAAGTTCTGAAATACTTTATTAAAACACTGCAGCTCCACCCACTCCCAAAGATACCTCTGGGGTTTGTGAGCCTGAGGAAAGAAAGCATCAGGCAGCAGAACTATTTCTAGGTCTGGCAGGCATCCTCTGATAACAAATAGTGGCTTTGATTCCTGTAGCTCTTTTGCTTCTTTTAAATGCAGAACCTTTGACTGCATACTTTCTTCCTGAGGCTAAGTGACGGTTCATATTCATTACTGCACATCACCTTCTGCAGCAAGTATCTTCTCATGCTCTCTTCCTGAGAAAATAAAACACAACCTTTGTCTTCTGGGGCAGGTCCTGTTTTTATGTAAATTGACGGAGTTGGGAAAAATACAAACGTTTTAGGCAAATACAGTCACACAGGGCTGGCTTAGTATCTCACTGTTTGTCCCCAGGGCTAGAATGAATGGGGAACACCCAGTTTCACTTAGAGGTGGGACAACAGAGAAAATTCATGTGATCCTTAACTGTTTCTCTGCCAATTCTCAAGGCCATTGCTCATGTGTTGAGGGCACATCCATCTCTGACGGATCTACAGGGAATTGTGCTGTACTTGTTATAGGGAGGGGTGTTGGATATACTGGGTCTCTTACACAGTCTGAAGTAGTTCAGAAAGTTTATGTGATGAGAAATGACCTTGTGGTAGCATTTCTGAGTGAGAACTGGGAAAGTGTTCCCATACAAAAACATGTCCAAAATGTTTCTGGTTTCTGGGAAAGCCTTGTCCAATTCATCTTTATAAGGTAAGGAATTAGACAAATAGCTATAATTTACCCTTTCACTCACCCGTAAATGTGAAATGCAATTCCTTACCTCCTTGACCCTAAAAAGATACATCTGGGTTTAATGACTCTAATTCAGATGGTATTTTACCCACAGATTGTTGGTGACGGCAGCATTTCCCACATGGCAGGGTAAGGGTTTGTTACCCTGGGACAGCAAGTCCTAACCCACACCTAGGAACAGATCCAATGCCAGTTTAGCCATTCTCCAGTAACCTGTCTCAGTGTCCAACTGCTTGAGCACTGCTGATTTAATCTCCCACCAGTAATGTGTTTTTTGGGATCACAGCTGTTACCCTGGGCTCACCAGCAGGACTGGCATATGAAGCTTTCAGGAGAGAAAGAAAGATCCTGTTCTCTGCCAGTTTCAACACTGCTGTGTGATGTGTTGGAAACAGCAAATCATGTCCAGAAACCACTGAAGCTGGAAGAATAGCCAAACCTTTTGTGAGAGTGGTTCACACTTTCAGCTGAGCAAAGGCACTAATGCTTCCACAGCACATTATTTCTGACATTTAAAAATGTCTGGCTTGATAAAAATTCAGTAAAACCTGGCTTTGTTACAGTTGGTATGAATTTCATAGATGATTTCAGTGGAGCTAGAATTTTACCTTGGGCATACAGACTGGCTAATTAGCTATAAAAATTTACCTATTCAAACTTACTCCAAAACGCTCTTGTAGACAGGTTTATGAGATGAGATATAAGATCATATTGCCAGTTTGAGTTGAGTCATATGCTGAAAGCTCTTTCAAATTTAAGGCATGATACATGGGAATAGGATGACAGCCCATACCATTCCACTCTTTAGTAGCACATAATAGAGCAAGTGCCACCTGTTACAAGAGCTGTCAGCACTCTGTTCAGTGGAAGGGCGATTGAACAATGAAAAACACTTGTCTGATCCACTCAGGATTTATGCTGATATGCTTCTGAGTTCATTTTATTTTTTTAACTTTAAGAAAGCATATAAACACGAATGCATCCACCTACATCAGTTACCTTTGCCTCTGAAATGGCAAATTTATTTTGCTTTTTTTTGTATTTTTTCTTGCAAATGTTTTATTCCGTGTCTACTTACAAAGTTGCTTCCTCTATAATATTTCCCTTAACCACCTCTTTCATACACCATATCAGTGAGTTCCCCCGCTGCATGTGCAGATTATGTGGTAGGGACTGCAGGTAATTCCTTCCTGAAAAAATGCCAGAGAAGGGCACCTCCTTCTAAACAATCCTGCTTACCTTCAGAAGAAGTTGTCTTAGCTTAAGGAGAGTATTTTTTCTCTTACTTACAAACAAATTTCCCCAAAGGCTTTGCGTGAATTGTGCCAGATGAACCCTATTTGTTAGGATACTCAGCACAATTACCATACAATACCTGTTATGTTATGACAACATTTCCCTTACGTACAATCAATTCACTGTAGTCGCTCAGACCTGAGGACTTGCTTCACTTCTTACGTTTTGAGCCTGTTTAATTAAGCATTAAAATGAAACAGACTGGAAATCTCAGCATTTGATTGGGTTCTGGTGAGCAGTCCAGGAGGCTGCGCTGAAAACTGAGGAGACAGCAGAGGTGCATTCCTCCCCAGCTCAGGTATGCTTGGAGAGAGGAGGATGTCTGAAATGCAAGGGATAGAAGAGGCCACTGTTTAAACCGTGATCTTGGAAAGACTTTCAAGCAGGTGAATTTGTAGGGCTGACTAGAACCTCCCTGAGTCCTCAGTTTCCAGTGCAGCTATGAGCTACTTGCTGGAATCTGATCAGAAGGCCAGGCTGTGTCTGTACCATCAAGCCACAGTGCTGTGGACCAATTCTAAGCCCTAGCTGCCTCTGTTTGTCCTCTCCAGCTGCGAGAGAGCCTCCTGCAGTTTTGCTCTGATGCATGCAAGCCAGCCCTTCAGGGGAGGAGTGTAGGTGGAGAAGGTGCTGATGGGCAGCCCATGTCCTCCCTGCATGTACAGGCCCAGTGCCAGTAGGCCTTTGATGTGGGGATGCAATCAGTGCTTCCATCCTTTTGGGCACTTCTGAAGTCAAGGAAGATATCTTAAAGGGAATTTTCCCTTGCTGTTTAGCCCATTGATCCTTGTGATGTGTGTGAGGGAGGCAGGACATGCTTCCATCAATCTGCATGCTCTGCCATACATCTCTGTGAAGATCCTGTCTTCATCTTCTCAATAAATTATCCTGTAGTTTCTGCCAGGCTGCAGTTATGTCCTCCCAGAGCTGCTTCTTCCCCATGCTGAACATCTCCTCGCTGGGAAAACCACAGAATCACAGAACTGTAGGGGTTGGAAGGGAACTCCAGAGATCAAGTGCAATCTCCCTGCCAAAGCAAGCTCCCTGTCCATCTCAGCAGACCCCTGCTGAGCTTCCTCTAGCTTGTGCATTTCTTTTATTATGGAATCCAACACAGAACTTCATGTGTCATTTGTGGGTTTTTTTTCCCACTTCAGTTTGATTTATATTGTACAGATACATAAAATCTTCTATTTGGTTAATATTTTTTTAAGAATCAGAAAGCTTCAAAGTTATTTCCAAGATGATGACTTATGTTTCCAAAAGTTCACTGAATCGCTCTGAGAAAACTCTATCAAAATGCTGGATTTTTGCATGTAGTTGTTTTTCAATTACAAAAAAAAAAAAAAAGAAAAAAAGAAAAAAAAAGCTTACATGTAAAGATGTGTCAGTGCAAAAGCTTATGAAGCTGAAGAAGTTGTTATATTAAGGTTGAGTTCTCTGAGGGGATGGATTCTTATATCACAGAAACTGGCATGTCAGTGAGCCACAGACTGCAGCTGACAAGCTGATCCTGAATAGAATCTGGCAACTCAGAAAGTATAAATGGATTAAAAAAAAAACAATTAGGAAAAAAAAATCACGAACAAAAAGCCATAAAGAATAATTCCATTAAAAACAATGTATGTATAGCCTGCTGCTTAGGATGTCCTTATAGTATGGATTGCTGTATACTGTACTGAATAAAAATATGCTTGTTCTTATATGATACTCCTCCCCAAACATTTGGTGCTGGACTCCAAGCAAGGCTGGGCAGGACTATGTGGATCGATCCTTGGTCTGGCACAGACCTGTCACTGAGTTCTCACTTCCTCATAACATGCAAGCCATCATCACTCACACAGATCTTCCCTATATAGCAGAGGCTACTGTATTTCCCTGATTTTCAAAGGAAGTCATGCATAGCTTTATTTACATACATCTTATAAAATACAGTCTGTGGGATGTAAAGTATGGCTGTGCTCAACTTCTGTAAAAATATCAATTTAAGACTGACATCAGTCACTAAGAAGAATGCATTTAAATGTCTACGCTCTAACTTGTTATTGTACAAGAAATCACATGCTACTAATGCACATCTTGTTTCGAACTGCAGACTTCAGACTTTTTCCTCCCTGCGAGGCATACTGAGATATCACTGCTGAGCAGCATGGAGGTTTTAGCAGGCACAGTTCGCAAAGAACCCCCTGGAAATCTCATCAGTGTGTCAAGACTGATGTTATTGATGTATATGGGGAGACTTCTCATTCCATCCCCTGCTGCTCCTTTAGAAACCCAGAGGATTGTTAACATGGTTAGAGAGAGTTCATGAACTCTGCTCTGTATGAATGCAAAGTATCTGGAACATTGATATGGAAGTGGGGACTCTCTTGCCTTTGTTTCTATTCATGTTCCCTTACATAATATTTTAATGATTAAGAACCAGATTTAGCCCTCTGATATGCCTGCTGACCCTTCTGAAGTCACCCGGCTGTTACCGAACACAGAATTGAATCCTGAATCTTGTAAAAATGAGGTGATAAAAATCCCAGCTCTCTTAACTTTGTAGAACTTTGAAAGAAAACTATCCCTTTTAGCTTCTGTCATGTATTATTATTCTACTAAAAAGAGGAAAATGAGCTTAAAAGACACAGCACAACCCCATGGATATGGCTTTCATAATGGAGGCATAAGCATAGGGTAAGTTCCTTATTAGTTTTTCCACTGGGCAAGTGACAGTGAAAGGAAACTCCTGTGAAAGTTCTCTTTCAGCATCTTCAAGGACACAGAGGCTTCTGGCAGCTAAAGGTTCAACAGCAGGAGCTGATCTGTGCCTTCAGGAAGTATGCTGTAGCATCAGAATTTCTCCAGGAATGTCAAATTGCTCATTGAGCCACTGGTGCAGTGTGAATCACTGAGGTGATCATGAGGTATGACACAAAGCAGGGAGATGCAACAGTCTAAGCCTCACTTGAGATGAACCACACTTTTTACTGGACCAGGTCTGGTCCCCAGCCTGCTATTGGCTGCATCTGCTGCCTCCTCTACCTCTCTGGAGAGCTTCTGCTGATCTTGGTAGGTTGGATCCCACCCTTTCCCTGCAGCATGCTCCCACTTCTCCAGTTTGGCCCCCATACTGGCTGGGTACTCCTGAAAAGGAGTCGATGGTATCACCATGCAGACACTCCCCCAGCTGCCTGTATACAAGGCACTGCTGGAATTCCCCTTCCTCCTTTTTAAAATATAACTTTCTCTTTTTGACAGCATGGACTCTTTTATATTCAGTGGGCCAAATTCTGAGGAGTATAAAATGGATATAGCTTGCACACAAAAGGGCATCTTATACCATGCTCTGAATTTGGGTTTCCTGGTACACTAAAGTTAAAGGGTGAGTTGGTGAGTTACAAAGTGTACGATAAAAGCTGCTAAATAACTTCAAACACCTCAGAGTTATAACTAATAAAACATAATTGAGAGAACTGCTTGATATGGCTCCAGGCTGGTAGGTCACTTAGGGAGAGTAGCATACATAGTGTGGCAGTGCATGTGGCAGTACTGAGCCATGGCCTGAACCATGGATTGACCACCTGAGGCAAGCACTGAGTCAGCCATGGGAGCACAGGTGAAGGCAATTCAGCTGTGTGACCAGAAGGGGTGGAGCCTGGCTGCACCTCTCCTAGAGCCATTTAAGGGCTGACTGCCACAGGTGGTACTGTTTTTTTGGAGTTTTCTACTGCAAGCCTTGGATACAGGTGAGCTTTTCATTTATTTTTAATTGTCTCTTTCAACCACAATAATTTTTCTAAGTGTAAACCTGTAAAATACTATTCCAACCACGCCACTCTTCTAACTGTACGTTTGTTGATTGTACAGGCAGCAATGTAGTTTTCATCAGGTGTTTGTTGAGAATAATAGCTGGAAACACATGGAATAACTTCTAGAAGATAATGAGATGGGGCATGGAGAAAAGAAGTGTCTTTGGCTGTTCTCGGCCTCCTGATGATTATCACCTTTGGTAATTAAGACAAAACTCTGCAAAGGCAAGGTAGGCATTTCAATGGTATGTCTCTGAGCCCCTCTATCAGTCCTTGTGTTGCATTCTCTGTGTGGCTGTACTCTCCTGGTCTATGCTGGCACAGTGGCCAGAAGAGAGCCCTTCAGCTGGAGGCAGCTTTCACTTAGTGCATAACTGAATAAGTCCAGTGGGCTGGACACAAGGTAAAGGGCCATCTCTAGTTTAGCTTCTCATTTTGCTGGCTTGCTTCCCGTACTTAGGTATGGGGGAATTATGCTAAAAGATTCTGTTTGAGATGGAGATCTCATGCAGTGATTTCAGATGTGGTGGCTGATGAAAATGACAGGTGGTGTGACATGGTATGTTCTCTCTGTAGTAGGAGAAAAAGAGAAATCTATAGATAACTTTAAACACAGTAATTTGTTCAAACTAAATGTTAAAATAGCAATAGGTCTACTACCACCATCACCACCAAAGCTCCAAGCCCGCGACTCATTTTGTAATTGAAGCCTGGCTAAAAATACAGTCTTTCTTCACCTGGAAAGCCTGTAGCCAGATGAATGCTGAGCAGTGTTGCCATTTTAGATTAGCCCTGCCTAATAATAAGCAATAACATTTTTTTTGTATTTTTATTCTTGTTTCAGTAGACATTTACTTAGTGACAAAATCTCTTGCAGTGTAAACTTACCTGTCTCCAACAGAAATAAAACACATTTCAGCCAACTACGTCTTGCCACTAGACATAACATTGCTCTGCTTATACTATCAGTGGTCCTGTCATTTTTTTCCTGGAGTGTTGTATGATACTGTGCTTCTGGGTCCTGCTATAACAAGTGAAGTCAAGAATTTCCTTCTGAGTGAAGCCTTCATTGCTGATGGCTGTATTGACATGGAGATGATGGCTAAGGGTAATACGTATTAAAGGCACAGTGGTCTGCTGAAATTGGTGATAATCATTCCTGAAATGTTTCATGTAATCTCATTTTTTTCATTCTTTTGTCAAGAAAGTACATGTTTTGTTGGAATTATTGTAATTTCAAGACTTCAGGACTTAACGTAGCTCTTAGGCACGAGAGTACACATGCTGACTCTTGAAGTTCTTTGTTGTGTCCCGATCCTCTTAATTTGGCAGAATAAATAGAAAAGGCATCACAGTCATATTAATGGCTGATCATTGCTACCCTCCATTATGATTAACTTAAAAAATGTGAGATATTCTCTTACGTGACTGTAATGTCCCTGGCTGAGGTGTAGTTTAGGGTGTGGATTAGTTCTTTGGAGTGACATAGTCGATCTCTGAGCATTCTCTCCGTATCTCAGACAGGGAGTAGATAGTGCATTTGCTCCTTCAGTTGAAATATAAATAACTATTTCTGCTTCTGATGCACAAACCAGAATGCATTCCAGGTTACCCATCAGCTGTTCTAGAGCAATTCTTAAATGTAACAGTGTGTTCACCCATTTCATCCTTCTTGCTGTTTGGATAAGTGTCATCCTCTCTATACACTTGAGGTCAAGCCTTCAGAAAACTTCTCTTTTACTAGCTTCTAGCCATTCTGTGATCAGCAAATAAAGGAGAAAAGCTCTGGTTGTTTTATCACTGAAACCACAATTATTATCTTGCAAAATTAAATTGGATGGATAAAAAGTCCAATGGCTTGGAACTTTGAAACATAGCTTTTACACTGTTTTTTCAGTTCAATTTCTCATAAGTAATTTTCAGAAGATGGCTTTATTTTCTTGCCAAGAGCTATCTCTTAATGAAAGATGCTTTCTTGAAAATAACATAGATCCCTTGAAACCTTTATTTGTTTATTTGTAAACAAAACATCTGAGTATGCACACACACTATTATGGATGGCTGTCACTCACATTTCATTCCAGTGGAATTACTGGTGAAACTATGACTAATAAAATTGGTTGTGAACCAAAATTCAATAACTGCAAAGTTAATTACATGTTTGCAAGAGTATAAACTTACAGTTTGATCAATATGTAAATTCTGACCTTCAATGGTCTTTTCAGCCTTCTTTTAAGCTTTTAGTCTTGCAAAGATTAACTTAACTGCCTAGAACTTCTTATTATGAAGTTTCCAGCATATGCGAATAAGAATTTTCAAATGGTAAGATTATATTTTTCAGAATTTTTAAAAATACAAATGTTATAGATGCTGTAAGCATTAATTCGTCTGAGTAGCAGTATTGAACGTAATTACTCTAACGAGGACAGCTAATCAACATTTTTTTATATTTTTATACTAACTATTCTGACATAGCATGGTTGTTCAAGGTTCCCGTCTGAACTGGAGTTTTGTTTAAGAAATAGTTGTAGAATCAAAGCATTTATGAAATTATTTGTCTCCCAAGGTGTACCAGAATATCCTTTATGTGAGCGGTCCTCTTTCCCTGACTGAAAAATTCCTTTTTATTTGGCTTTCCTGAAGTGGGTGTAAGGACACCAGAATGCTTGGGTTTTATACTGCCTCTCCCAGAGAACCTATTTCTCTGCAGATCAAACAGGCTTATCACTCTCTACAGTTAATGTTGTGGTGAGTTCCAATAAACTGGACACATCCTTTATTTGGGACAATTAAGGAAAAACACATTTTTGGATACTGTCTTAGCTCTAATCTGACTTTAGCATGACATGTTATTTGAACAATTTGCAGGATACTGACAGTTGTACCACAACAATTCACTGTACATTGTTTCTATCCAGACATTCATCATTTTAGGGAAATCAGTACATTTGCTTGGTTAGTTTTGTGTGTTATATTTATGTATGTCCTCAGAGCCAATATGGAATTACAGTAACTGAAATAGAAAATGAAGTCCTAACTCAGACATGATTGTATCCTACTGTGTAATATGAGTCTCTGCTCTTTCTGGAGGAGCTGTGGTTACAAAGAAAACCACAAAACCAAAGCAATTGGATGCTTTCTAGTGTGTTTAGATTGAATGGCTTCTGCGGATGTATGTTTCTCCTGTTCAGCACTAAGACATATCTTAGGCACTGAAGAATATTGCTTGATGGATACAGAAAGGACTACATTATTTTAAAACAACTGAACATCATTTGGTACTGTCCAACAATTATGCCATAAGGAAGATCACATCTCTGGTTAGGAAATTTGAGTCGTATGGCTTATCTAACTGCACCTTTCCCTCTAGAGCTTCCCTCCGTGACTGAATGTCCCACTGTTTTGAAACTCATCTGCAGGTCTTATGTGTTCCTCTTCTGCTTTGTGGTCAGCTTTGCTAAGTGCTAGAGCAGAGGAACTCCTAGCCATTTTAGATGGCATGGAAAAACGATTTATCTCCTGATCAAACCAACTTTATCTGATATTATTGATTTTTATATACTATTACCTGGAAGCTTCTATACGCTGCATGCAACTCATTCCTTGATTTTTGTCTTACTAGGGCTACAGAATCACCAAAGAGAATAGTTTAAAAAAAAAAAAAAAGCTGTAATTTGCTTTAGTGTCAGTAGTCATTTCAGGCCTGACTAAAGCAGGAATAATGTATACAAACAGTGTTTTTAGTGTATGAAATGAGAATGTTATGTCACTGGATCATTGAAGGCAGTCTGTGATAGCAAGAGATGCTCTTTAGGAGGAGGCCTGATCTTACCCAGTTCTGAGCATGTCTTTCCCCCAGCATGGACGCAGCTGAATCAGAGTACCCAGCCACCTGCACAAGACCTCAGTACCCTGTGGAGCTGTATTACTGCTTATTGAGAGGGGGAACTATTACTGAAATACAAGGTTCAGTGTAATTAGCATAATATTTATTTATATTAGCTAAAGACAACTAAGACAACTTAGTAACTTATAATGAATGTATAAGTTACCCTTGTTGATGTGACTTAATTATAATGCTGGAAACAGAAGTGAGTGGGAAGTGTCAGGCAACAAACAAGAAGCGAACCTAGCGAGAATTACTTGGTCATTGAAATCTAAAAGTCAGGGAAGGTTTCGATCTTTGGGCTCACCTATAATTTGTGCACCATAAATGTAGACTGAAGTCGTTAGGGACTTTGTAATGACAGTGCTGTCTATAACAGTATCATCAAGCAAGACATTGGCATAAATCATTGGCACTTTGCAAAGTGTCACTTCTGTCAACCTCCCAGTGATGTGATCTTTAGTCTTTCAAATCTATAGACTGGCATTTGGATCAGCTAAGCACCTAACATCCTGTCTTGCATATTAAAGCTGCTTTAGCCAATATCTAAATGCTGAAGTAATGCCTGTTTAAAAAATATTTTTAAATGATTTGCATAATATAATCCCACTACTTTAAAGCTTCCCTTTAGGGCATAACAGTACAATCTGTCCTCCTCTGAATTCAAAACAACCTTAATCAATAATTACAATAAAAAAAGCTATTAATTGAAGCAAGAAGCCCTATAAAATAACTAGGTGGATGCTAAGCAAAATCAGATACTCAAATAAACACAATTTATATAATATTTATAAACGTTATGAAGATTAAAGCTTTTCAATTTGAAATAATTTCAGATGATATACAGGCTTATGGTTTGGAATTATGCTTATACGGGTTGATTATAAATAACATACAAGAAATTTAACAAAAGCTGAGAGTGGGCAGCAAGCAAGGAAATCTGTCTTCCATTGCTCCATTGAACCTCAGCAGTAGAACTCAGTGATACAGCACCTCTCTGGACAACAACGAAATCCAGTCAGAAGTATTATATTTTTTCCATGGTTGAGTTTTTAGAGCTGATGTATGGACAAACATGAAAAGCAAGCAGCATTGGCTATATTTCTGGCGCTTGACAACTGCTAGTGCGACTGAGAAATTGTCAGAAGATCCCTACTGTGGTCGTCTTTTGTAACTGTTGAATCAAGAACATTTAATTGACAAGTACAGATGCTGTCACAATGTCTGCTTGGACCTACCAAAAAGTGTGTGCAGAAGTTGAAGGTATTCTTTTGACTGCACTGAGAAGTATAGCCACTTCATCCTACTTTTCTTCTTCCTCAAGCTATTACAGCTTGAGGTTGAATCTTTTTATGAAGTTTTGGAAGGATTTTCTTTTGAATTATGAATATATTTGTTGAGGACACTTCAAGAACCCATTTTGCAATATGTGCTAAAAATGAATTGTTGTAATGAATGGACAAAGCCATCTTTGCTATGAATACAAATATATGCAGCTCAATGAAAGTCCAAAATTTTATGACCCTCTGCATCCTAGTCTAGTAGTCTTGCATCTCCTAAACTATAGGTCTTTGAAACAGGTTAGATTAGAAGAGTGGATTTTATTTTCTTGCCCATTAGCCTCTGAAGTTTTCTGGAATACTTCTAAAATGCCTATAATAGGTTGCAAAAACACAGACCTGTTTTCAGTGAAGTTAGATGTCTTCTCCTTTGCTGGAAAAATTGGAGAGGTTGAATGGAAGTCAATGAAACATAGCAATTTAATTAATGCTAAACATGTTTGGATTCAGTCTTAATAGTAAGAAAGACATATGGCCTATTCGGAAAGATGTGTTATAGCTGTTCAGACTTCATGAAGACCTTACAGAATTCTGTTGTAAGTAGCTATACAGGCTCATTTGTCACTAAATAAACAAACCTAGAATTGTTACTTAGAGTGCTATGATGTACATAAAGTTTGTGATGGAGTGAAGCCCTGTTCTTCTATATTATCTGTTCAAGCATAACATAATTTTTGTTTATAAATAATATCACAGCAAAAACGGACAGTAGAAGAATGGCAGCACTCATATAAAAACTTTATAACACTGGGAATCACAGATGGATGACTTTGTAGACTGATTCTTCTGTGTTTTTGATCACATAAGGTAATAAATGAGTGACATAGCCAGGTTGTATCAATAAACTTGAAGCAAAATGGTTGCAAGTGGACATGTTATAAACAAGTGTGCTCAGAATTTAAAGATTTATGTCTGTTTTTGGCATAAAAGTGGGCATATTCTTGCTGATATGTTGAAATCCTCAGTGTGTAATTTGGAAAACCATTTTTACAGGCAAGAATAAAAGTCTACATTAAATGCCCTTAATGATCAAAAGTGCAGGAGAGACGTGATTTCTTATTTAAAATACTAGAAGATATTTTTGAACTAACTTGAAATATATTAAGAGCTTCCATCCATCATCCACCTGAAACTCAGAGAAGCTCCTGTCCCACCTTTACTATTTAAAGCTAACATATTCATAGCACATCTCCTAGGTTTTTTTAATGTTTAAGCTGTGCAGTGGTGAAGTCATAACTTTCAAAAAGATTAGAGAGAAAGACTGAACTAATATTTGCATTTCTGCTTACCTGATCTTATTTGTCTACGCTAAAAAAATCTATTTCTGTTTATATGACCTTTTTCTACTGTGAATTATGCTAAGTGATGAGAGAATATGTGTGTACTTAAGGGGATAAAGAGAAAGAACTAAATGGAAGGTTTCTATCAAATGTCTTGCTAGCAACTGGAATGAGAAGAAGGAACTATCAGCACTGAAATTAATGGTTGTCCTTCTATGGGCTTTATGGCATTAGGACTGTCTTTTCTATCATGCTAGCCATAGTAAGAAAAACAATTGCATAAGTCAAACTAGATTCAGGGATATTTTAGCAAATAAAGGAAATACGGTAGTGCAACCCTATTTCCAGTACCATTGTAGCTAAATGTTATCTAAACAGTCAGCAGCAAAAGAGAAACTCATTAGGTTTCATGTTTAAAATTTCATTACAATGAATAAATTCACTGCATCCAAAGCAGGGGCAGAGAAGTGGTCTCAGCAGGGGGGGGAAAAAAAAAGTCTCCCTTGATACTCCATTTCTTCCTTACAGCAGGCTCAGCATTCAAGGAGCTGAATAATTTCACCCAGAGCTGAGGTCATTGAGCTAAATTTTCTGCCCTTATACAAAGTCATTGGAGGGTAATTCTGATGAAACCAGTTAGCTTGGGCCAGTGGAGGGGGGGGGGGGGGGGGGGAAAAAAAAAAGAGGAGGGGGGGGGGGTTGGCCGAAGAGGGAGGGGGAACAAAACAGTTGAAATGAGGATAGATCTGCCACAAGAACAGGTAAAGATGCTCAGCAACACAAGAAATACCATATATTTTGTAGTATGGATTTTTCACAGAATATCAGATAGGGCAATAAGATTAAGGGAAACTTAAAACTTCCCTTCTGATTTAAATACTACATAGCAAAATGTCTCTTCTTAGCAGAGAATATTGTTTTTCCCTCATATATAAGCAGCAACAGTTCAAATCAAATTTAGCACTTCAAGTGTGTTAACTCCTATATCATGGAGTAGAATAGGAGATCCATACCTAGTGACAGTTGCTCCATGTCTAGATAAAATACACCTAACATTAATTCTGTGCAGTGGGCTGCTAAGTGGCAGGGTAGCCTTATATCACCATGGGCTTAAACTTCATTGGGGCAACTCTGAATCTCTGCAGTGCTCAGATGTTCAAGCCCTCTCCATGATATCCCATCTGTCTGCAGCGAGTTTAATCATGAATTGGACATACCTGGTAAAATGGCTGCTTTCTCTTACTCCAAAACTCTGAATTTACTTGTTACTCTCTCTCCAGTTTGTTTCTCCTCACTTTTGTTACCTATGTTAAGAATACAATGAGACTTCCTGCATTTCCTTTTCTACTTTCCAAGCACTGATGATATTTCCGTATTCTCTGCTCTTCTGCCTTGCTCAATTCCTTTCTGGCTTCTTCAAGAGTTTGGAGAAACAGCAGCAGCAAACTGTTCCCAACAGTGGTTTGGCTGGTCTGGAAGAAGATGTATTAATTCATAATTTTCCCAAGTTGTAGGCATAACGTTTAGATTGAGGGTAGGGTAGCTGTAGGGGGTTTATTTCATAGTTGTAGGTAATAAATGCTAAGAGGTCAGGCATTAAGGTGGCTAATTTAACATGTGATCATGCTGCTTTCGTCTTCTGGGAGTTTCACAGGGGACCAGGCATTGAGTTCTTACTGATTTGCAGGAAATTGGTCTGACTTTCCCAGGACCTTTTGAAAATATCTGTTATTATTTAGGCAAGTCTTAAAATGTTACCAGTTCCAATTCAAAGGATTTATTGCTTTACTTATGACTTACCTGAGAGACTGATGAGCTGGGATGCAGGACACATGAACTAGTTGGTCACAGTTAAGCGCTGGGACACCAGTGAAAGATAACTGTAGCAAAATAGCATCTTATCTCCTCTATCCCTCTATCACCATCAAAATATTTTCTCTCACTACATTTCTTAAGGATCTCTCACCTGACATGAATTTTGTAACTAGTATTATTTGTGGTGCTCTGTGTTTCAGTCCCTCTGTAGAATTCACCAACAAAATAGCAAAAAATGATTCAAGCCTGAGTGTCACTACTTGTTTATACCTTTTTGCACAGCAACACTGCATAGTCTGCACTGGCTGTGGTTTCAGGGTGCTACTGCTATTAATTGACCAGCCCAACTTGTCTGTGGTAAACTGAGTTTCATACTGCAGTGGTGATGTTCTCAGGATTGACACATCTGATGACAAAGAAAATACCTTTCATCTGCTCACTGTCAGCAGAATAGTGCGAAAGAGTGATTTAAACTGTGCTAATATAGTTTTAAATTGTAAGCTCACAATTCTGACTCTTGCTTTCTTAAAAATGCCATGTGTACATTTGTTTCTTTTAGCCTTCAGAATTTTTTCAGTATTAGTTACCCTCACATCTGGTATCTGAGAAAAGAATTCAGAAATGTTTGCATCTTCAGTAACTTACCAGAAAACGTGTAAAAATACTCAAAGGCAACATGCTCCACTGTTACTTGTAGACTTATGATGACAGTGTGTATCAAGCACTCAACACATATCTAGGCAGCAGCTAAAGTTCAGCTACTCAACTTTAACCTCCAAGAGGAGGTCAACAGGAAAAGGGAAGCATGTTACAGCTCACATTGATGTTAAGTGAGATCCTTCAATGGGGCTTGAACTCCTACTCAAGATATCAGCAACCGGTCCGAGTGCCTTGGAATGCAAATCGAGCTTGTTACAAAGCACTGGAGGAGTCATAAAAGTTCTACATCAAAGATGCAGATACCGCCTGAGTTTTATCCAAGAGATATTTCACCACCAACACCAGCTTCCCATCTGAGACAATGGCAGGGAATACTTTGAACTATGTCTCATTATAGGGCATGCAGAATGCTATTGATTAGTCTTCCTCTGGCTTCACAAATGCGTTATCGTTCCTTGTTCCATTAAATCAACACCAGAAATGTGAGATTTTGAAACAAAAGCTCTGTGAAATGCTCTCAGAGATGAAAGTCCTCCAATTTTATTGAGTAGTCTTTTATTTGGGATCTTTTATGTATTGGTAAAAACAAAGGAACCTCACTTTGGAGCCTTACCAGACCAAATCACAAAATCTACAGTTTTGCTGGCTATAAGATGCCTTGAACTTTAGAGACTAATTTTGAACGTTATTGATATGAAATGCTTCATCTTCAAGTATGGGAAAAAAAATATATCAAAAAAAAGTCAAGGGCACATGCAAGAGAATGGTGCCAATAACAAAAATCCCCCAGTATTTGTTGGTCATTGCTTAAAGTTCAAAGCACATAAAAGGGGCCAACCAGCAAAGGACCACAGGGATCACATTTTATTCATCTCTAAATGAGGGGGAAGAATGTACCAAGGAAGTGAAGAAATCCAGATAAATTGAGGGGAAATAGAGCAATAAAATTCAAAATAATGACAATTTGCATAAACTCAGGTGTTTTACAGTTAGTGGATGAATGAAAGAGAACCTAAAACTGCACGACAAAAGGCACAGGCAAGATATAAAAGGAGTATGGCACAATGGTTTTCATGGCATTGGCCACGTAGACTCTAACTTCTAAAACAAGACTGATGAAAACAAGTCCTATGAAGACATCAGTCACCAGTTTGGATATCTTTGTATTGTTCCTATGATAAAGGATAGAGAAGGGGTATGTAGCTCAAATCTGTTTTCTCTTAAGTTCTGGGAGGTTTTAAGATAATACGCTGCAGAAAGTGGTGAAGAAATGCAGACAAACAGAAGAGCAGCACAATTCATGCGGAAAGAACTATACTTCATTCTTGTTTTTCAACCATTATTTTTTATTACATGTTCTCTTTGCATTTTTTGCTGAAATGAATCTACTCATCAAGCCATGCTGACCACCATTGAATGAAAGCTGTGCTGCCATCCTCTAGCAATCTGAGCTGAACAAACTGTGCAACGGCGATTCTGACCCTATGACAAATTTGTTTTCACTCAAGGATGGTGTTTTATATGGTGCTGTTGTTTCCTGGTGAATCTGCGTACTCTGCTCCCTCTGCAATATTCATTAACACAAGTCACTTGTACAGTAAATATTTATTTAACTTTAAGATTTATATAGTGCCTTTCCCTACAGCATCTAGGTGGTGTTTGCAGAAATTAAAAACATAAGTTATATGAAGCTTTCAATAATGTTTTGCATTAAACTGCTACTGTTGTCAGAAATAAATCAGCCATATTGTCATGAAATGAAATAAACCTAACAAAACCCAAACAAGCAGAAGTACAAAATCAATCAACCAAAAGCTAACCATACAAATGTGGCTTGCATAAATACAAGCAAGAGAGATTGGCTATCAGCTGCATCTCCGAAATGCCTAGACATGAATGAAAGCAGGCATCATTAATCTACGCTGATCGCTCTTTTTTGCCATGCAGGGCTTCCTATCTGACCCGAACACTAGCTGGAAGCCATATTGCTAACATTATTTGCAGGCAAATGTGCATTTGCAGCCGAGCTAGAGTAAGAGGTGAGCAATCACGATGGCTTAGAGGTTCAGGGATGTGAAAGATGAGTATTTTTTTCCATCAGCAAAAGCAGCTCAAGGGGCTCCAGCCCTTGCCTCAACCTCCTTGTTCTCCTTTGTCTCTCTGTTAGTCACTCCATTAGCTGCAAAAGAGGAACTATTAGTGCTGCTTTGCTATGTGCCTAATTGTGAGTTGTTCTAGATTGAATTCTTCCAAAAGCACTGTTAACAAATAAAATCTGAAAGAACAAGTAATTACACTGACATGGGTTTGGACACAACCTCACAAACAGCTAAAACAGCACTGCTGAGAGACCACTGACCTCTGGGAAAGCTCTTCAGGTAGAGAGAAAGTTTGTGTAACCACACACTCAGGGAGCATTGCTCATCTCTGGGGATGGGCTTTTCTTGAGACCCTTTGGACCCTTGGGAAAATGCTCCCAAGGTCCCAAAAAGCCTGGAGCTGACTGTTCACTACAGTTGTTTATCCATAGAGCTGCCTATGTAGTGCTATTTTAATCACTGTGCTCAAAGCTTTCTGTGTTGGGCTACAGTGCTCAATACACTGTATGGCAGAACACGTAGCCGACTAACTTGATATATCCAAGCTGCAATGAGCAATTGGTTTGCTCTTTTCATGCATTGTTTCTATGGGTTTTCTTTATCAATGGCTATCTCCCTTAGTAAAATCTATGAGAAGGAGTCTGACTCTGCCACAGCACTTCAAGCTGAGATGCTCCCTTTGTAAGGCAGCCAGTTCATGAGGTGTCTACATGAAAAGCCACGCACTCCAAAACGCTGGCCGGTCTTAGATCATCTTCTGTTCTGTGATCTATGTTCCCTTTTTACTGTTTCACCACCTGATTACCTAAGTTCTGAAGTGTACTGGGTTAAGTTTGGTTTTCATTTGCACCCTGTCACAGAAATAACGTTACCCAGCTGCAGAAGGGAGCAGAAATGAATCCAGTGTGGTTTTCCTTGCCTATCAGTCCTGTAGCCATGCTTCTCTCTGCTTGCATTAAGTGAGATTTATTTCTCCCTTTGTGAAGAATCAGTGGTTTGACTTATGATGTTACTTAGCATAACGGTGCTGGTGCCAGGACCATCTCTTATTACAGTGATTTGGTAACAGATGCAGATATAAATAAATATACCTTAGAACAGCATTTTCCCATATTTCTCCTTTTAGTACCATATTGCGCTTTTAAAAACATCCTTTACAGCTCCTTGCTAAAGAAACCCATCTGCGTCTTTTGCCTCTTTAAAGAGCATCTCTGGTAGAATAGATTTCACAGGCAGCATAGTGAGAGTTTCATAGGAAATTGGATTTTTTTCCACACTTTGTTGTACAAAAGGTTAAAATATATTTCTGTTTGATCGTGCACACCTCAAAGATGTCCCCTGCAGGCTCTGTCTGTTGACAGTTAACATGGGTTTAAAGAATGCTCTCTAGGCCATTTTGCAGTGAGAAAGTACTAAGTCTTACATGGAAATGCAAACAAAACCTTTAAAGCTTTTGATCTTCTTGGGGACTCGATGAAATCTCGTGAGCAAATTGAAGGATTACATGCAACAGCAAATATGTACAAGTATAACAAATTAACTGTAAATGATATAACTAATCTAAAATGGAAGTATAAGATATCGGTGTCTCATGGCAACATTTGAACTTTGCTTCGCTAAAACTCAAGCATATTTTAAAAGAAATGGTAAATGACTATTGACTACAAATATTCATTCAAATGCAAAAGAGAATTGCTCTGGGGTTTCTTTTCCTTTAATCTCCTCCTGATTTGATCTAAGCACATCCTTCTAACCTTAATGCAGCCGGGCAGGAGGGACAAGCTGTGAAATTCATACTGCTAATCCCCTGAGGACTTTCTAATCAGACAACAGCCACTAGAGAGACAGTTTCCTAAAGGTCTTTTGTTTCTCCTCGTGTAAAGAACACAGAGAGCAGGTATGCTGCTGAGCATGGTACACAGGGACTTTGGCATGGTAAAACCGTAAGGCTTTGAAAAGCAGTGGGATTACCATATCTTCTTGTACTAATTGTCATTCAAAAAAGTGACCTATAAATTTCCCCCAGCTTTGAGCAGGACTGGTGTGGTGACCTGGTCAACCCAGGTTCAAGTGTCATTGATTGGATGATGATGGACAAGGAAGAGTCCTTTGCCAGACATGAATCTACTTGACATTTCACTCATCAAGCACCTTGGGTTTATTTTCAAAATCAGACTTTTCTCTTGCTTCGCTTACAGTTCAGCAACAGTCGCATGCACAGGCACATCATCACGTTTGCATCTGGTCACAGCTCTGGGCAGCAGTGGTAAAGGAAGAAAAGGTAATGGATAATTTTCGCTACACCTAACTTTTAAATGAATGGGGTGAGCAGCAGCCAGGACTGAAGCATTGAGGAGCTCACATCATTAAGGACTTCAAAAGAGCAGGACTGCAAAGTTTCTCTTGCAGCACCATCAACTAATTTGTCATTCCTGTGGGAATGCTTCTGTTTGGAACACTAGAAAATAATTCACAGTCATGATAAGAGTTTGTGAAAAAAGTCTGAATGGTCATCTATATCAGCCCCTTTTGAAGTTTAATATCTCAATTCGTGAAATGGGAAGTGTCCTTCACACAAACAACTATGTAAAGGATCTTGAATGGAAAGTTGTGTCTTTTACTACTCATGTGTTCACAGATAGGATTATGTATCCTTGTTCCTTATTGAAATCAAGCAATCAAACCTTTCAAATTTGCAATTTAATTATTACCACAGCCTGAATCACTTAACAGGTACTAGGTATTAAGGATTTGCTTGGACACAATTTTTTGCACCTGTTTTTCCAGTTAAATAGGTATAATCCTGAGTGTGAACTTAGCAGGAATTCAGAGCACTCAGAGCACTGTGTTTTGACCACGTATTAAAAATGTGCCATTTGATCTGTCCCAAAAATGCAGTATGTCTTCCCCTGCCATCAGAAGCGTAGTTTTATTAGGAAGAAAGCACTTCATTTCAGTGTGAATATCTCACGATAAGGAAAGGGAATGGACTGCAGTGCTCCTACTGAAGACACTATGCCCATCTGGTCACTTCAGCCGAAAATGCTGGCATCACTGGTGCAGCGTGTGTGGCCCACCCAAGGGCTGGAGCACAGCCTCAGCTCAGGGGAAACAGAGCACTGCTGCTTATCAGGGATGACTCTGTAGTATCAGTGGGGCAAAGCTCCTCAGATCTCACAGCCTTTCAGCACTGATTTGCCCTGTCAGGATGATGGGTTTATCTGGAAGCTGCCCGTGGCTGGCAGGGACAGATACCGAGCGTCCGGCGCACTCAGACCAGCTCCCTCCCTTCCATGCAACCATCAGGACTGAGACCACCATGTGCTAACTCTTCCAGCAGTGATAGTGCCGTGGTAGGCAGAACACAATGCCATTGAGGCCCTGTGCTCATACAATGTACTGAATACAGTTGGGACAAATTGGCAAAAAAATATTTTTGTCCTCTACAAAAATTGTTTTTGGTCCAGCTCCATAAATTGATGAATTCCTACAAAGTTTGGTGATTTATTTATTTGTATTCCAGAATGGTCAAGACATTTTTTCTTCTCTTTAAGCATACTGTAGATTAATACGGAAAGATGGTTTAATCCTTTCCCCTCTCAACACTGATGTCTAAATGAAATACCTTCATAATACAGATCTGACTCCTTTGCATATTTTATATTTATCAAAGTTGAAAGATGCCACCTCACAAAGAAAACTCAAAGCACTTTTGAGCTATGCCGTATTTTTACTCAGCTTTCAGACCCTAAAATCAGTTGTCTCAATTTTATTAATGAGAATACTCACATGTGCTCTTTCTACTAACATGACACGGTAAGGAAAATCTCCTTGAGATAAGTGAACAGTCGTGACTTTGGAAGAACGTAGAAAAACAGTGTTGGTGGCAGTGCTGAGCTGATACAGATTGATGCAGGTATGGCACAATGGAAAAGCAATCCAGGAGATGCTGGCATTGCTGATTTAATTGCATATCTTTGCAAGTGATGGAGAGATAATATGAGTCCCTTGCACACAGCAACCATACCAAAGCTAACAGAAATCTCCTAAATATGTCTGAGCGTGGTCATATGTTCAAGAAACGTTTCGGTGTTGCACTGAAGGACATGGTTTAGTGGGGAAAAATTGATGGCAGGTGGACAGTTGGACAGGATGATCCTGCAGTGATCTGGGTACTCTAGAGTACAGGTGAGCCCTTATCAAAGATCTGCAGGAGCATTTTATGAAAACAAGCTGTGTTCACCTTATGTGGGTAACAGACGTTCCCTGTGGAGCAGCTGAGGCTGCCTGTGTGCAGCCTTGTGTCTGGTGCTTGGGTTCCCTGGTGGGAGTTGAGCACAGCCCTTTCTCAGATCGGTCATTTTCAGGACTGTCTTAAGTACTTAATATCTCTCACATCTTTATCCCTCTCAGATCTGGGCAAAACCAGTGGGTGAGCTCATGGAAGGGGGAGGACGGACAGACAGACTGACAGGGGATTGACCAGGGAGCAGACTGACAGAATGACAACCTACTCCTCATACTGATAAGCCATGATGTATTTGGTGTCCCTGATGATTACCTCCCTCAGCTTCCCTTGCTGCTCACATGTTGTTATACAGAAGAGTGACCAAACCCAAATGTAGTTTAACATTCAGACTGAATTTACTGCTATGAGTGTCTATAACTCAGAAAAGAATGTTGTTTCCTGTAGTACTGTGTAAATATTGGCCACGGTGAAAAAAAAAAAAAAAAAAGGAAAACTGCAGAGCAGACCTAGCTGAAGGCAAAGACTTTGTATGCAATAATATTGGCTTGTATTAAACCTAAAACATTTTTCTTGAGAACACATTTTTATTGGTACATTTTAAAGAAATTCTGGCATGAAAAGCCATGATTAGAAATGCAGAAAGAGCAAAGCACAGGCCTGGAAGGTATACAGCACCACACAGACAGCTTGCTCTTTGTCCCCCAGCCCTCAAAGCCAGCTTGTGGAATGGCACTGCAACCTGACTGCTTCTCACCAAAATTCCGCAAGTACAGCTAATAAAAAGCCAAGAATTTCCCATTTTTGGTTATGAAAAGGAAATTTCCAAGATTGGAGCCACTGATAAACTGAATAGCCCCTCTCTAAATTGCCTTGTTACTTCCATCTTCTTCCCAGAGCTCTGAGTACAATAAAATATTTATATGCATCCTGGCAACAGTCCAGCTTAGAAATATTATACAGCTGGGCTATTGATTTCAGTGTGAGTGGAATAAACATCTGCCTATGTGGGCAAAGGGGCCAGAAGTGAGACCCAAAATTCTAATACCTGGAATGTCTGTTTTAAATATGTCTAAGAAATCTCAATTAATTTGCTTCTCTCTGTCTGTCTTCCTCTTTTAATCACAGTTTTAATAAATGCTCTTATCCTCATTTAAAATCTTTGCTGAGTGATTCTGTCCACGCTGAAGGCTGTTCATGTGTGAAAGAAGGAAGCGATCCTGCTCAGACCTGCTACATGGTTTTCCACAATCACAACCACCGATACACTTTGGATTTGGGTGAGGCTAGGCAGCTCTTTCTCCTTGGTTGTCTCCTTTCCATTATAGCATAAATATTCTGGAAAACATTCCACTGTCTAATCTGAGAATAAAAAGTGTTGTCTACAAAAAAAGAGATTTTTAACTGCCTGAGAAAACCCCCAAAATCTCAGCATCATCTACAAATGAAGCCCAGAAACATGCTAAGTAAAAAAAAAACCAAAAACTTCCACAACAAGTTTGATCTTAAATTCATGTTGGGAAAATGCGTAAGAATTCTCATGCAAATGAAAAAAAATTATTCTCAGGATTCTTCCTTTCTTCCTTTCTTCCTTTCTTCCTTTCTTTCTTTCTCTCCCTTCCTTCCTTCCTTCCTTCCTTCCTTCCTTCCTTCCTTCCTTCCTTCCTTCCTTCCTTCCTTCCTTCTTTCTTTCTTTTCTGAGTAAGTAGCATCTCTATAAGCTTTGAAAGGGAAATTTATCTGGAAGAAAAATTATTTTTGCCAAAATGATTAAGTGTATGGGGAGATTACTGTCAGAACAGAAGAACTGCAAACTTTCCTGGTTAAAATCTGTACTGATTAAGTTCCTGTGAAAATATTAGTAGGACAAAGCCATAAGCACATATTCTATTCCACAATGCAATAAAAAGAATAAATCAAATATATCAACATAACATTATGGGTAACTGCAAATTTCAGTCAGGTCTGATGACACAATAAATTTCTTGCAGAAGAGAAAAATGAAGACATTATATTTAGGAAGCATGTACTTCCTAATGTTACATTTTGTGTTCATTCTAAAGAATTTATTTTCTGAAAGCATTAAGAAGTATTCTATGGAAATGTAAATTAGGCATAAAATGGTGAAACGTCTCTTTTTGGGGGGATTTTTTCAGCAGCTGTGTATGTGCCACAAGGCATAAGACGTGTTGCTCTCCATTAAGAGTGAAAGCAGAACAAAGCAGAGGACAAGAAATGCAAAGGGAAGGAGGTGTATAAGAGATTTTTCATTGCTCCTGGTGTAAAATAACAAAGCCAGCTTTTCCATCAGATGAACAGCAGCATAAACTTCCCCTTACCCGGCAAGTCAGGATCTTTGTGCATAGTCCAACTTCCCAACAACACCAAATGGTGCTTTATTCCTCCTTTTAAGAACCACCATCTAAATGAATTATCAGCATTATTACAGAATCAACAACTTCAATCAAACCTTTAGGCACACGCTGATTTGTGTAAGAACGTGTATTTGGCCCCACATGAAATCCAGAGATGTGCCACTGTATTTGTACTTCTACTCTGAATCACACAGCTTTTATCTGATTGGAATCAATGCATCAAAAATACGTTATTCATCTGAGTTACTACTTAACATGGTAGTTTCTAGCAGAATCAACAGTCTTATCACTGTTTGTACTGGTGTGTAAACACTCAGGGACTGTATCTCTTGAGCACTACTACAGAACTTGATAGTGAAGTGCCTGTTATTTAGATATCATTTTTTAATCACCATGTTACATGGAAAGGCCAGTCACAGCTCAGCTAGAGAGTGCCTTTTTCATTAGGAAAGTTTTTTTTGATTTGCAGCCCTTCTGAGAACAGCTTCCCAAGGCAGGCTATGGACCACGATCACTTGTGAGACAGTTTACCCTTCTTTCATCTCAGGAAACCACCTAAGACAGTGGACAACCAATAATTTGAACATGAGAAATTAAAGTACTTGAAACATTTGGATCTCGGGGAGGATGATAAAGCTCCATTTCTCCTTCTCATTTTTATCTGATTTAGAAGAGAGGAACAATTGCGATGCTGGGAAGAGGAATATTTATTTCAATTAAGTTTCAGCTCAGCTCAGTGTAATAGTGAATTCGGCACAGGGTAAAGACAATTTGTCTACATATTAACAAAGGAAAGGTGCATCCAGTACACCCTGGCTGCTGTAATCATACCTTATTTGTAAAGATAGGCAGAGCAGTTTTTAGAAGAATTTAAGCACTGGCATTCAAGAAACAAGGGCATTTCTCCAAAATCATGTTCAGCTCAGACCCATTGTTCCACTGAAAAACTTCTCCTCCTCTGTGACTGAAAAAACACCAAAGACCTAAATGCTATTATAACTATCTTTCATCAGAGCATGTAAACATAACTGCATGGCAAAGAAGGCCATAGGCAAGGGGCTATCCTCCAGCCTTCTGTGCTCACTAGTGGCAGACAAGGACATGCACTTTGGTCCTCACCTGGGGCTGTGCCTCTCATGGGGTGCTGAGCACAGGTCTGGGTCTTGGTTTAGCCATCCAATTGGACATCACGACAAATAGGAGTTGCCAATATCCCAACACATTGAAAATACACTGAGTTAGTCAATCAGAAGAAAAAAAAAGAGGTTGCACTGTTGCCCATTATTTCAGCACTAGTTAACTAATATTAAATAGTTCTTTTAATAGTTCCTTTCAGATAAAAAGGACAGTTTTTGTAGAATTGGAGAATTGTATAATCAGTAAGATTGGAAAAGATCACTAAGATGACCTAGTCCAACCATCCACCTATCGCCAGTATTGCCCATTAAATCATGTCCCTCAGTGTCACATCTACATGTTTCTTGAACACCTCTATGGACAGATCACCTTCTCGGGCAACCAGTTTCAGTGCTCTACAACTCTTTTGGAGAAGTTTTTCCTAATACCCAACCTTTTTGCAGACTAAACATAACCAGTTTTTCATTAGTGTGTTGATGATTAAAAAGAAAACAAACAGCTTTTAGCACTGTTTGTGATACTATAGAAACAAGCATTTATTGAGCTGAAACGTTCTTCACATAGAACGTATTTATGGAAGAAACACATTCTTAGCATGTTTGTGCCCAGTTCATTGGAAACAGTGCTCAGAAACAGTTTATTCTAAAAATATTACCAAACTACATTGGCGAAAGTTACTGGAAAGCTGTATTATTTGCCTCAAGAGCTGAGGTATGCAAACTGAAGTCACCAGGAGCAGTATAAATCTTGAATTATTCAAGCTGAGTTATTCAGAGCACTTTCGATATCTCTTCTCCAGAATTTTTCTGCTTCTGAATTATGCTGTTTGCTTCCGGCCATCCTGAAATATCTCTCTGGATTGTGTAGTCTGTGACTGCACAAATACACCCAACAGGAATTTGTATTTATAAAGGAGACTGCAATGTGCTCTGGGAGATGCAAAGGATGGGAGATGAAAGAATGAACTGTATTCATACTTCAATTCTTTTGAAGGAATTGGACAGTTAAGAGCCCAACTGTGTTATTTTTAAAAGATAAATCTAAATTCAACAGGGAAAAAGAGATTTCCTACAGCACTGCACATTCTAACAGCAAAAAGTAGAATAGAGGTGATATTAAGTCACACACAAAAATTATGCAGCTGTGATTGTGGACAAATCTTGCTCAGATTCTGTCAGTACACTAGCATTTTGCTAGGTGCACCCTGATTAAGTGCTGTTGTAAGAAAATAAAAATAAATCATTAAAAATGTGTTGTATCCGTTCAAATCAAGGCCTCAGTAATCAGCTTCAGACCCCCAAGGTCACTTGGTCAGCTTGTGATTACAGCAGCAACTTCAGTGCTTGGTATTGTCCTGCGGCTGTGGCAGGTCAATGGAAAAATGTTCTTTAAACACCATAAGCATCTGATTGTGCAATACCTAAATCAGTGTCATTGATTATTCACAGTGCTGGACTGCTCAAAGCTGGGGAAGTAATTAGGGCTTTTTGTGTGGATTATCCACTGAGAAAAGGTCAAATAACTACAAACAGTGCCAGAAAACAGGAGTCACCAAGGACCTCAGCCTCCGTGATCAGTTAAGAAATGCTAAAGCAGGGTTTGATAATGATGTGCTTATGCCAGGTTCTACAGAATTTGATCATTCTGTCATAGAAATCCAATGAAGAATGAGTGATGGCTACTTTTTCCTTTGAAGCTTGCTTTGGGTCCCTGATGCCCGTCAAACAAGTTTGTCAGTAAAACTTGACTGTGAAGAATTTAAAAGGCAGTTTTTGTTCCAAGGGGAAATGCGTATATATATATGTGTATATATATATGTGTGTATATATATATATATATATATATATACGTCTGTGTGTATGTGTGTAAATAAATCACTGCCTACTCATTTTAGACACACAGTTTTAAATTCAGATCCACATACTTATTTTGTTCTGTTTTTTATCCTTCCTGCTGAAAAATCTGCCTTCACTGATGGGCCATGCTGTACTCACTCACAGATCCCATACTGGAATATCTTCCGTCCTTCCCAAATGGAGAGAATGTACAAAGAACAGCCTTCTGCTAATGACTTTTCCCCTACTGAAATGTGAGAAGCAATAAAAGAAGTCCTCGGTTTTGTAACAGCATCTCCAACGTTTGCTGAGTTTACAGGGATGCCACTACTTAGCAACACCTTGTAAATTTAATTGCCAAACCAGGGTGTACAAAGCATTCCAGTTCCATATGGGAGCCATTCCTTACAGACCTCCGTCCCTGGGAGCTCCTCATGTTGTAAATCTCTCCCCCTCCTTCCGTCTCTGAATTGCACTAACACTTCAGATGATTAGGGCTGTGGCAGTGATCAACATTTTCTCTCAGTCATTCCTTTCCATTGATCATTTAAATGAGGGATTATTCTGTTTTCCCATTTTAGCCCAGGGATCAATTGCTGAAAACAATAGATGGAATTTTGTTCAGAAAATTGGTGCATCACAAGGAATGCATAAAGTCTGTCGTTGTCTGTGTGCAGGGGAATATATCTTCAAGTTTCTCAGGTCAGTGGAGAAAATCAGTGAAAGAGGACAAGCAGAAAAATAAAAAGTGAAAAAAAGAAACAGTGACTCAACAGTATATAGATTTGACCATATAAAGGCAAGGTCATATAATTCCTGCAGTGAAAATGTTTGAATGTGCAATGAACCTTTGGGGTCTTTATTTTTAATGGAAATCTTACGGTGCTGGCAAGGGAAGACCCACAAGCCTGGGACAGGCTGAGCAGTTGGGTCACCTTGTAGGATGCGGTGGACAAAGAGAAATTAATAGTTCCCTTTGCTCTCCATCTCCATGCTCTATTTAAGGATAGGCCTTTGGGCAGTTAGTGGGGCTTTAATCCTTAGACTTATGGCTTTGGCAAAAAGAAGAGAACCTGCCCTGTTACAGGCAGCATTCGTAAAGCTACTAGGGTGGTCCATCTTCATTAAAATGTCTGCTTAAATATTGCTTTCTAGAAAATCTCCATGTCACTTTCTTTTAAGGATCTCCATTAAACTCAAACATCAATGATGTAGAATAAACATTTCATTGCCATAAATGAAGTTAGGCCCAGCATTGTCAGCTAGAACTGCCACTCAATTATCACATATGTATAACAAATTTCCCAGTGCAACTCATTCGCCTTTACTGATCTTAAAATTTTTTACAGTTCTATCTTCGTCACAGATCAGGGTTTTCAGGTACTCACCTGCAAAAAGCTCCATGAGGACAGATGGAGGCAGGCTGGAGGGCCAGAGGCATAGCAGAGGCCCCGTCCCATGTTAATTTACACATGTGGCAGGGACCCGTGGCCCCGCAGCAGGCTTTCTATTCCAGAATGAATTTAGAATCTGCTCTGTCCTATAGGCAGTTCTTGCTGGGATTAGCAGACTTTTGTCTATTTTATATGTCACACTTTTAGTATGGCCATTTTGTCATCCATACACAACAAAAGGGATTATAGTTCTGCAGTTGCTGTTATTTTAGTTAGTAAAATTAGCAGTATTGCTTAACACTTTCATCAAAATTTTAAATTTTATTTCCCACTATGGTTATACAGTAAAACGATATTGTAGTATATTGTGAATTAAGGTATATATCTCTCCTATCAGCAGTTGCATTCTGATCAGTAGACCAGTAAGCTCTCTTGCTGTGGATTTCATGTGTACAGTTGTGTTGAGGTGTAATATATCACTGCAACATTTTAAAACTTGGAGCAATAACATATTGAATTAGGTTGGAAATAAAGCATCTAGTTTTTCTTACAATAAATCTTTTACTAACCCCGCTACATCACATGTTCAACAAGGAAATAATACATGTCACTCAGACTAAGGGTTATTGTAGACTGCTGAGGGAGACATGGAGTTCTGGAGGTTTCATCAGTCCTGTGAAATTCTGCAACATGGTAAGTGTACAAATTAGAAAAGGATGTGATATGTAGCTAATGACACCTCTTGGGATAGTCTTTGAGCCCATATTTACTGTTATGATCAGTAGTTTCATTTAAGCTGCAGGAGTTGAAAAGTTATACTAAAGTAGAGTGAAAAAACCTCTGAGTTCATTAGATGTGGTTGTAATTTAAGCTCAGAAGGCATTTCTTTTCTTCTCTGTCATTCTTCATATTACTGAAAATATAGTGCCAGAGTTCCCAGTAAAAGCATTATACATGATCACATACCTACAGTCCCTGCAAAACACGTTTGCACCTAACATCTGCAGCAGTACCATAGTCTGAGCAGCACCCTAATTCACCCCAGATGTCTCTTTAAAGGAAATACTGTAGTAGGGCTACTGTTTGTCATACTTTCTGGGCATTGCCTTTATTACTTTGAAAGCCTTTGATTTTTCAAGTGTCACAGAAATCTGCAGTCTTTTTTTTTCTTTCTTACTTTTTTTTTTTCTTTCTCTGTGGAGGGAAAGCCTGTATCATCTGTTTAAATATGAATAGAGATTTTTGTAATATTAATCCCTGGAAATGCCAGTTGTTGACTATACATCAACCCCTATCCATCAGCTGCATTGCATAACAAGGATTTCATTACAGGCAGGCTCAGTGAAGCAGAGGGCTGAGCACCAGCACATATTCTCAAGCTGGTGTTGCACTGACTATTGCTAAGAATGCTCTCATAGAATGCCAGAGCTCTGTATCCACTTCAGACAGAGTTTAACCAGTTCAGAAGTGTGCCAGATGACTTGTGTCAGTGTTTGGTGATGCTCACTTCACAGCCAAGACTATGATGAATGAAACTGTTTTAGCAGGTCCCCAAACATCTCTCCCTTTCATATAGGATGGCATGGACAAGAGGCTCAACAGCCTTCCCAGTATTGCTGGACATGGGAGATGAGCCAAACAGATCTGTAGGAATTTACAAGACTGTAAATGGGAGAAGGGCCGAAAAAAAAGCATGTTCCTGGAGAAGAGAGCTCCCAGGATCAGAACTTTAAAGACACGTAGGTTCAACCAGCCATATTTACACCTACACAGATCTGACTCATGTTATAATTACTTTAGAGCTCTATCCCACAGTCCATAGGGACCATGGTCAACATCAGACCACCTCAAAATCACAGAATGGTTGAGGTCAGGAGAGATGTCTGGAGATCATCTAATCCAATACTCTTGTTCAGAACTGGGTCAGGTGGAGTAGGTTCTCACAGAATCACAGAATTGTAGGGGTTGGAAGGGACTTCAGGATATCACCTTGTTCAACCCCCCTGCTAAAGCGGATTCCCTACAGCAGGTTATACAGGAAATCTTCCAGGCAGAGTTTGAATATCTCCAGAGGAGACTCCACAATATCTCTGGGCAGCTTGTTCCAGTGTTCTGTCACGTTCACAGTAAGGAAATTTTTTCTCATGTTCGTATGCAACTTCCTGTGTTCCAGTTTATGTCCATTGCCCCTTGTTCTGTTGCTGGGCCCCACTGAAAAGAACATGGCCCCATCCTCTTGACACTTGCCCTTTAGATATTTATAAGCAATGATAAGATTCCGCCTCAGTCTTTTTTCTCCAGGTAGAACAGTCCCAGGTCTCTCAGCCTTTCCTCATAACGGAGATGTTCCAGGTCCTTCAGAATCTCCGTGGCCCTCCTCTGGGCTCTCTCCAGAAGTTCTCTGTCTTTCTTGAACCGGGGAGCCCAGGAATGGACACAATACTTCAGATGTGACTTTACCTGGGCAGAGTAGAGGGGGAGGATCACCTCCCTCAACCTGCTGGCCAATCTTCTTTTGATGCATCCCAGGATACCATTGGCCTTCTGAGCCACAAAAACATGCTGCTGGTTCACAGTCAACCTGTTGACTGCCAGGACAACCAAGTCCTTTTCTGCAGAACTCCTCTCCAGCAGGTCAGCCCCCAGCATGTACAGATGCATGAGGTTATTCTTCTCCAGGTGTAGGACTCCACACTTGCCCAGCCCAGGACACACTACTCCAGGTGTGGTCTTACCAGTGTTGAGTAGAGAGGAGGGATCTCCTCGCTTGTCCCACTGGCAATGATCTTCCTAATGCAACCCAGGATGCTGTTGGCGCCAGTGTACATTTCTGGCTCGTGTTCAGGCTTGGTGTCCTCTGAGACCCTGAGATCCTTTTTGGCAAAGCTGCTTTATGGCTGGTTGGCCCTCAGCGTGTACAGGTGTGTGGGGTTATTGGTCCCCAGGTGCAGGAATTGCACTTCCTCTGTCAGAATCTCAGCACTTCCCCTCCAGATGCATCCTACTAAGCCTGGCAGTTCAGGATTTCCAATCCACCTCATGGCTCACTTCTCTAGTCTGTGCTTCATCAGTTTGTGGTTCTTGCAAACATATTTTTCTGATACTTTGGCAGTATGTAAGATGCGTGTTACATAAATGCACTCATCTGTGTTCTGTGCATGCTATAGCATTTGGCCATCTCAAAGAACAACAGTAATATTTTAAATTAAAATTTTAATTAATATGTGAAATATATGTAGAATTAGGCACTGTGTGAATGTAAAACCTGTGACCTCCTTGGGACAAAGAACATGCAAAGCTACAATACGTATTTAAAACGTAGATTTTTTATAAATCCTTCTAGCCTCACTTTTAACTGTCTTCTTCCACAGAGAACAGAGAAGTAATCTATGCAAGGCATTAGAAAAAGCAGTGCATTTGGTAATTTTATGTACTATTTAAAAGTTGTGTAAAATTTCACAGCATTATTCACAGTTCACTTTTTAATTTGAAAAATCACAGATGCTAAAATCAAATTTAAGCTCCCATTTAGTAATACCAAACTGAAAACTGTATGAGTGGATGAAAAAGCGAATACAATGATTGCACCAAAATACCATGGAGGGAGTTCTTTATTTCCTTCCAGTGTAACACCTCTCAGTGGGGTATTTCTAAAGGCTCATGGTTTGAATTTCACGGAATACAATCAAGAGAGAAGACAAGGGGAGGAAACAATCAGGGAAAGAGGCTGTGGCAGTGCAGTTTCTTTGCAGTGACAACCACATGTATTCATAAATATTTTACAAGTGCAGTTTTCATACTATTAAATTTAACTGCCACGTTAACGCAGCCTGCGAGTTTATAACCTGGACATTTGCATGTTGTGAATGTCCAGTATTCTGCAGATGATGACAAGTAAAATGTTTGTATTTTGAAAGTTTCCCTCCCGCACAGTGCTTTCCAACTGTAAGGCTGTGTTATATGGCAGCTGTTCTTCTTGTATAATACTACAAGTCATCAATTACTAGTTCTGCTGAAAGATGTCACATATATACACTTGATGACATATTCCATGCTGTCCAAGAATGGGGCAGAATATTTTCATATCCAAGAGCAGCACAGAATCATCTCAGGAGAGCTGCAGAAAAAGCTGCATGCTTTTTACATTTGTTACATTTTGCTGTTAACACTACACAGCTTCTAAAATGAAAATGATGAAAATAAATGTCCTAATCAGAGCCAATTATGACCAATATGACTGCTGCTAACAATCAGAAATATTATCAAGATTACAAATGATACTTCAGCATTAAGATTACTTTCTACAAGTCAACATTAAAATTAGTGGTCATTTGGAAAGCTCAGATGTTTTAGCGATGGATCTTTCCACTTATTTGGATAAAACCGAGAAGGAATGACAAGTAGCATTCTAAAAAGAAGATGACATTGCTTAAGGGCAGACCAGAGCTGAAAAAATGTACATGGTCTGGAAATACGCGATGTCCATCCAACTACACTGGACTCGGAGAGGGCAAATGCCATGATCACTCTATAGAGCAGAGGTGCTTTGTATTGAATTCCTTCATCTACCTTCTGGACTCTGACATTATAATGACAGAAATGAGGAAAAAGTCAAGGGGAAAGCAATAAAATTTCTAAGCTGTTGTGAAATCTGATTTGCCCTGATCCTATATTGAAACTTCTTTTAATCTTTCTTGTGAATTACATGTTTGGCTGCAAAACCAGCCCCATCTCACTTGCTGTCACGTCAAGTGAGCACTAAGAGGCAGAGGATGTGGTTTGATTAAGTTTGTCTTACCAGCAGCCTCTGCTGATGGCAGTTTAAAGAACTTTTGAGGAGAACTCTTCCATCTCTAACATATTCCTCAAGCAAAGTCAATGAGCACAGTACAAGTCCCTATACGCATGTCTCTCTACAAGCCAAAGGGAATTTATCCTCATGGACAAAAGCTTCTAAAAAACAATCTGCCAGCAAGCCCAACAGCTGGCTCCTTGTCTGTTTTCTTCTAGAATCCAATCCAACAGATATGTGCTAGTCTGATCAGTACTATAGCAAGTGGTGAGGTGATGCTTGTTAGGTGAAATCACATTTTTCAGCTAAACAAGCTACATACTACAAAATTCTTCTTTTTCACTTTTGTACACATAAACCAGATTTCTCTGCAGGCAGCTACAACCAAAATCACTTTGGATTTGCTTGTATAGATGACTTTCATCTGAAGAGTAAGATCCAACAGAGTGCAGATCCTTCTTTCAATTGTTTCTAACAAGAGGAATAGAAGCAGTCAGGTGTTTACTACAGTAACTTAGGGAAATTGCTTTAAAACTGATTGAATCAATTTCCCTTTATCTTGTTACCTCCAACCTGAGCAATTTTAAAGAATTCTAGACAAGAAACTGCAATCCATGACTGACGTTATATCCATACATTGTTTTCTTTCTTTCTGTTACCAAAGTTCTGTAGCATGTCCTGCTGGGCTGAACCTAACAAGACGAGGATGGGCTCCCAGAGAGGGCATCCCTACAAACAGGAATGTGCATTTCAGCAGTTCCCTGTAAGAGGAACTTTTATTGTCTGCTTTGCACTGCATGTATCTCTGTTTAATTGCTTGTCTTCTAGGTCTAAGAACAAAAGATTGTAAAACATATTTAGTGCCTGCTATCCTACAAATGCAATTAGATACAGCTGGTAGGAGGCAGTGAGCAATCCACAGGTCTTCCATTAACACATGCTTATGTCAAGTACTCCCTAAGTGTGCTGATCAGTTAAAAAACAGGATGGTAAAAAAATATGTAGCATGCTCTTGGTCCACCTTGTCTTCTGTGCCTAGACTTTCAAAAATCGACTTCTTAGCACATACAAGGCATTCAATAATATATTCTGTGTCATTTAAATGACCATAAAATATTGCATTAGTACTCTACTGTCAGCCTCTAGCTTAAAGAGCATGTTTCCAAATATTCCAGGAGGGGAGGAGAAATGTTGTAGCTGAATGGCCTTCCCAATCCCCCCAGAATATCCTCCCACTCTGTATTTTTTTTCTAAAACCTCTTAGAAAACCTTTCTGGATTTGATTTATTTTTCATCCCAGTCACAGATAGATACAGGCAATAAGCAATACGCCCTCTGCTTGCTCCTTTCCAATCTTGTATGCAGAGTTATTAATCTTCATAATGTTTCTCAGACAGGTCTTTGTTCCCTAATGACTCCAGGCACACCTTTGGGCATATTGGTAGGCAAAAACCCTGGTGTTTCTCAGGACAGACTTCCCATAGTTTAGTTTATGAACCAAGTTCTGAATGTTTACGTAGGCTCCGATTCAAATTTGGACCTAAATGTTTAAAAGTAGCAGGCAGACACTGCCTTCAGTGTTGCATTGTTTTACATGTGTTTTAGGCACTTAAGATCTTAAGTTCTGCTATAATTCAATGTCACTAAAGTTGTTTAAGTCCATTTTTAAAGTTGAACTTAGTCATGCCAATCATTTATACTAAAGATGTACATGAATCAATGCTAAATCCTTTTTAAAATGGTACAGCTATGAATACAGGCCAATCTCCAGACTTCTAGTGATTTTCTTTTTCAGAAAAATACCTTCCAAATGTGTCACTGCATTATAAATAAGCCACATAATTTACAATAACATATATCACTAAGATCTAATGCATCATTGCATCAGATGGCCATTATGCAAGGTCAGCTAGTTGTTTGTATGAATTTACAAGGTTTCCGTTCCTCTTCTGAAGTACAAATATTGGTCTCTGTCAAAGAAGAAGCAAAACGTGTCCGGAGAGTAAAGATTGGTTCAAAATGATGTGAATAGCTCAGTGTTACCCAAGGAGCTTATGGTGTCCGTTTAAAGAAGATCAAATGACTGCAGAATGATTGTCCTATAAGCTTCGTTTCAAAACAATGATTTTGCATCTAGTAAGCTGTGCTAAATAAAAAGCAGACTTGGAGAAGATTTTAAAACAGCTAACATTGAAACATAGGTTCTGCTTACTCTATCTAAGCTGTAATTTGGCATGAAGAATTTTCAGCAATGCACTGTAAGAAAAAAACTTTGGTCTTTCAATTTATGAAAGGGTAAGCATAAAATTAAAATTTTACCTTCTAAGAATACTTTGAAGTTGTATTTTCTATTTCCTTTTGTATTAACCAATGATCACAGAGCTAGCAGGGGAAAACAACAGAGAAATGTTGTTTTCATGTGGCCAACTAATTACTTTTAAAGACAAATTTGTACACAGCATTTTTAATTTATTTCTTAGTTTATCTAAATTTTTAATTTGTCATATCATCTCATAATGACAATTGGAATGGAAGAAGTATTTTCCTTGCCATGGGCACATTAGAACATGGTCAGGCAGGAGCTATGACAAAAACAGGTGGCAATTTTATTAAAATTGCAGATAATGTGTTCTACTTCAAACATGGAACTGGAGAACAAACAATTCCTGCAGGCAGCTACTATCCACAGGATGACTACATGGGGTTGTTGGTGCTGTGTGTTTTTATCTATGTACGTACACAATACTTTGTAATTTGAACTTTTTTGGGTTCAACCTTACTTGAAATGAGTAAATGTTTTTCAGATCCTTATATTCTTGAAGATCTCATAAAAATATGAAGATGAGTAGGGGTAGAGATCCCATACATTCCGGATGAAGAACACACTGAAGAGTGAATACAAGAACTGTATGGCATAAGAGACTCCACGCTGAACACAGCAAGATCTCTCATACATGCTCAGAGCTTGTAGCCAACCACCAGACAAGAATCTGCTGGTTTCAATAGTTCAAGTGCTCAAAAATTAAATATTTAGAAAGCACAGTAATAGATTCTGAAGAATAGAACAAATCTAAGTAACTACCCACCCTCCCATGTCCTTTCAAGATCCACATGATGCAGAGTTCTTTGCTCGGGAGCCTCTCCAGCCCAGTCAGGTCATCAGGCTGGCAGCACTTCCCGTTTGCCTCTGAGCAGGTTTACTGTTTGGCAGCCAATACCCAGTCACAGAGGTATTCCTTACCATGAAAGCAAATCATCATCTTTTTTCCTCAACTTTTCTCAACAGATCACTTTAAAAAAAGAGACAAGCTTGTATATACAGAATTTTTAATTTATCACTGGTGACAATTTATTGCCCTTAAAATTCTACAATGACAGTCTCTTAACACATAATAGTTGGAGATTTCCTTTCATCAGGAAAGAAAAATGACCATAAATGGTTCTGTTTCTTTAAAACTACTGTGGTATTTGACTGTTGCATTTCACAGGCATGAAGAAGCATATTTTAAACAAAAATAATAATATACCCTGATGGAATATTTCCATGTCTCTGTGTTTAAAGTCTGTGACATGAACTCAGTGATCTGCACGACCTTGCCTGGGAGATCACAGATTCACCACTACTTTACTGTTTGACACTACTGTTCTTTCTCAGCTGCTAAAATGCAGCAGTCCCTGTCTGGAGTATTATTTAGAGTACTTTAAATCAAGAACTAATCTGTGCAACAGAAATGTCATCACAATTTGTTTTATTGGGGATGATCATAATACCAAAAGAGAAAACTTCTACATAAGAATGTATATCACATTTTAGAAATAGACCTTTGAGTGCATTATGGAAACATGTGATTGGTACCCACAGGAGAAGGAACTTAATAATTAAAAAAATCTTAGCTGAAAACATGGAAATCCTTTAATTAACTTGTATGATTGTATGGGAACTGCTGAGTCACAGCCTGAACCTCTAATTGACCACCTGAGGTGAGCACTGAGTCAGCCCTGGGAGCACAGGTGAAGGCAATTCAGCTGTGCTGCTGGAAAGGGTGAAGCCTGGCTGCACCTCTCCTAGAGCCCATTTAAGGGCTGACTGCCACTGGGGAAAGTTCTCTTCTGGAAATCCACTCTCCTGGAGTTTCCTAAGTGTGCCTGGGATATTGGTGAGAATTCTATCCTCTTTGTGTTGCTTTGCCTAACTCCCTTGTTTATTTCATAGCTATAGCATCTTAATATTCTTTGATTATGTAGTGGTATAATGTACTTCTTCAGCTGGAATTGGGTGCAGAATCCTGCAGGTAATGGTGGATTCTGCCAATTTTTTAAGTCCCCTTTGTGAGGGTGATCAAAAGTAAAAAAGATTGCAGTTAAGATCTCATGATGTGATCTAAAGATATGTGAGAATGTCTTTAGAATAACAATTTTGTAAAGCTGCCAGATGTCTGTGTTGCTAGGTGTTTATGACTATCTTTGTGGTTCCAGCATCACAATAGGGTGATAAGATTACAAGCATATAAGGTACTGCTATTTATATGTAATACCTCTATTGTCTTATTACAGGTGTATGTAACTTCTTACTAAGTCAGGGGAAAAGAAAAGTCAGCATTATTCCTTAGTCCTATTAATTAGTATTAGAGAACGAATTAGTTATATTTATTGAAGTATGAACCTCTGCACGAAGGCTTTCTTTCAGTGTGCTTAATGTAAACATAATGGGGCAGTAAGTTAAGCAAATTAATACTTGTAGATAATTTCATAACTTTAGTACATATTTCAAGCAAACTCTTATAGCTCTCATCTTTGTTGACAGTGTGATGTCTTTGGCTAAAACAAGGAAACAGCTGCTTGATGTACTTCATTTTAGAATTAATGATTAACTTTTATATCTCTGCTCTTGTTCCCAGAGGTAGAATAAAACTTTCCCTAGACTTTTTCAGTGTTTATCTTATTGCTTAGGATAGTTAAAATAAAAATGCCTTTCTCTCTTGTGAGCTCAAGATCACAGTCAGCTGGCCAGGTTGGTTCAAGACAGGCTATATTTCATGCAACAAAATCTATGGGACCAAAATCAATGTTTAAGGATTGCTGTTAATATTTAGTTATCATTCATACCTATCATTCAATTACTTGTCCCTCTTCAAGATGTTTAAAGGAAATGACCACATTTGAATAAATCTCCCCGCTCCACTCTTCTTTATTTGCTGTATCTCTGCAACTTTGCAGCCTTGGCAGCAGGGTGAGGACAGGAATCCTGCCAAGGAGCACTGGGATAATTGGAGGTGCTGAAAGGGAGAAGGAAGGCTGCACCATGTCCAAGTCATCCTGCTCCCTCCTTTCCATCTTCATTGCTAAACATACTTTTCTGCTTACTGGTTTGTAAAGGAGAGGATCTCCTCATGAAGAAAGTTTTCATATGGAAAGCTACTCCAAGCAATTTCTTGAGCCTCAGACTGCATTTCATTTACAGAAATGCCAAGGTTGCTATTGCATTAATACTTCTCACTAGTTCACTCTATTAAGCCCCACCTGCGAAATGGAAAGGAATAAGATTATTGAAGAAAGCTTGCTCTTACTTGACAGGTTTTCAAGTAACAGATCTAATTATCATGCCATAAACTGACAATTTCATGGGATAATCCTCTGATAAATACTGTGTTAAAGCCAACACATTTTCTCATTATGGCAATTGGAATGGAAGAAGTATTTTCCTTGCCATGGGCACATTAGAACATGGTCAGGCAGGAGCTATGACAAAAACAGGTGGCAATTTTATTAAAATTGCAGATAATGTGTTCTACTTCAAACATGGAACTGGAGAACAAACAATTCCTGCAGGCAGCTACTATCCACAGGATGACTACATGGGGTTGTTGGTGCTGTGTGTTTTTATCTATGTACGTACACAATACTTTGTAATTTGAACTTTTTTGGGTTCAACCTTACTTGAAATGAGTAAATGTTTTTCAGATCCTTATATTCTTGAAGATCTCATAAAAATATGAAGATGAGTAGGGGTAGAGATCCCATACATTCCGGATGAAGAACACACTGAAGAGTGAATACAAGAACTGTATGGCATAAGAGACTCCACGCTGAACACAGCAAGATCTCTCATACATGCTCAGAGCTTGTAGCCAACCACCAGACAAGAATCTGCTGGTTTCAGTAGTTCATGTGCTCAAAAATTAAATATTTAGTAAGCACAGTAGTAGATTCTGAAGAAGAATAGAGCAAATATAATATCCAGTCACAGAGGCATTCCTTACCATGAAAGCAAATCATCATCTTTTTTTCCTTAACTTTCTTCTTTGACTTAAGAGTTTCTAGAACTAAATGTCCAGCTTGATAACATTGTTTACTCTTTTCTAGAAAGCTGGCAATATGCACGAATTGTGTGATGAAAGCACTGTGCTTATTGCTACTCCATTCTTACCACATATAGACAAACCTGCCGCAGGAATTCCGTGTGGAAAAAAATGTGCGTATCTGGTTCTTCTCCTATAGTCCTGCTTTCAGAAAAGCCATCTACTAAAGCTTTTACTTTGTTACTGTCAAGAAATAAAAAAAAATACATGTAGAGGAGACAGTTATTGATGGGGGAAAAAAAAGCAATATTCTGGGTGATGTAAGCTTAGAACTGCAGGAGGCCATAACATAGGAAACAAAAAACTTTTGCTACAGACTTCCTGAGGTAACATAGTCTGAATCTTCTCCAGTGCTGATTCCAGCACCCACTAGTATTTATATGATATGGAACTTTTAAAATGAAACGTTAGCAATCTTTTGAAGGACTATGTGTGAGCATGGTCTCCTCTCTCGTCATTGCTCTCTAGTTGTACTGCTTTTGTGAAGAAGCTCAGGAAGGACCTGGCCACACAGGTTTTAACCTGAAGATGTGGGCTGTTGAGCAGGACTGTGCTGTGAAACACTGATAAACTGTATATACTTAAAACTGTAATACTACTCTAGTTCTGAAGTATCTTTGACCCTCAGTATGTTTATTGCTGGTTGCATCACTTGTGGTTTGTCTGTGAAACAATATACTTGCCTGTGAATTGGTATTATTAATACATAACTCACAATGGTATGCTAGCTTAATTATATTATTGTTAGTGAGCAAGGATTTATTGGGCAATTTGAGAAAGCATCAATACCTTTTTAACCACACAACACATATAAGCTAATTTTTATATTCAGAGCCATGTCCCATCAGGACAAGAATGTGAAAATGAATTCAGATGTCATGCTGTTGGTATGGTTCCAATGAGGACTGTTCTAACATCTCACAAAGCCAGCTGGATAACTGCAAGGTGCAGGTGTTTCCAAGAATACCTGGCATGGCTTATGAACACCGGACTATTTAGCCTCAGGCTTCCTGACCAAAATAGTCTCCTAACAGTATGTCAAGATGAGAAACAAATCAACTCAGAATTATTTTAAATGGTACTATGTCAGTCTGCGGCAACTTCTTGAAGAACCTACTGATAACTATAGGGGGGAAAAAGAAAAATACCAAGAGAAGGTTGCTGTATGTAGGCATGTCAAGTGTCAATCTTATATACATAAGACATTCCTTTGGATCGTTCCTCTACAGTAAGTTGGCAGTGTTTCTGGACTGAGAACTGTGTACTCCTGTTGCTAGCAGTTGCCATGAATTTACTGGAAGCACTGACTCATGCTTAATTAGTGGTGCCTCAGGTTACTTTTATTCTTTTATGTATTTGTAGCATATACTATTTTTAAGGCACATAAAATTCTTCCAAATATGTCATTGTAATATGGCATAATGATTTTTAAGATTTTGAAATTTGAAGAAAATCTTTTCAATATCTTTTTTTAACTTAATTCCAAGCAGACAAATCTATAGATGATAAGCTTTCTTCATATAAGTCAGTTAATCAAGTAATGGAATTGGCTATTATCTAATACATGGATTTGGCTCCACACCTAAATTTCTCAAAGATAATGAAATGATACCTACTAATATGATTGCACAGCTCTTTGTACTGAAAAAGAAAGCAATGTTTTTCTATCTGAAGGGATAGCAGGAAAGTGTTAATGTTTTCTACTGAGATTTGTCATGGATTTAAGACATCTTTGCTTGTTGTGTTTGTTCACCACATGGTGCACGCCTCAGAGGGTGTTAAATCAGCAAAACTGCTGAATTTGAAATATAGGGAACATTTATCTGCCTCTGAATTCAGTTATGCTATGTGCAAAGATCCTGAATAGAATCTGATAGTGTAACAGCCATGTGGAATTGCATATTAAACATACCTAACCTGTCATTAAAAACCTCTAATTACAGCCATCAGACGAGTCCCTGTGCTGCCACTTGTCATGTTACTTGTATATATCATTTTAATGGAAGAAGATAGTATTTCTGATTATGTCGCTTAATGTACAATATATGAAAGTTATGGGCCTGAACCTGTTCCCATAGAGGTCAATGACAGTTTTGCCATTGTCTTCAATTAGATCAAGATGTGGCGTTATGACACCAGAGTTTCATTTGCATTAATTAATTTACTTAGTAGGTAATGAAAAACTTGAGGAAAAAAAAACAGCCCTCTGGCTCATGACTCTAGCATTGTGCTTAACACTTTCATTAGGAATAATTGCACTGATAAACTTTTAAGCAGAAACAGTTAAGATGGATCAGTGTATGGGCAAAATCAAGCTTATCAGCAGCTGACCGAAGCTGCCATCTATGTTCCAGTCTCGTTTGCTTTTATTCTTCATTGACTGGGGTGTAGAATCTTTAATGCTTAGTAGTGTAGATGAAAGTGTGATATTTCCAAACTTCAAGGATTTATACACTTTATGTACCATGAAGGTATTGACTTAGCAAATGCCATAGAACTGGCAGATGAGATTTTGTGTGAAAACTCACTGGGGAAGGCAAGGACAGACAGGTAATGAGGTACAGTGGTTCTTTCTCATCATGGTTGAAGCTGGAACAACATGTGGGGAAAATCCATATAGATATTGCTAAATGCAGACGCAGGTCTTTGGAACTAAGCTCCTATAGTGTGCTTTGATTTCTAAAATTAAAAATAATACATAGGTCTCCCAAGTTTATTTCTTAAGCTGCTAACAGCATCTGTTATGCTAGCAGCAGGCTTATGTCTGAGGAAAAACAAGAATCTGTGAAAATGATGATGGAGCCAAGCTATCAGGAATGCATTATGACAACCAGTTAGCCATTGGGATGTATGTGAGTTTTAAAATATGCAGTCTGAAACTGAAGAACTGGAAGGAATCCATACATACCACCTTGCACAGAAAGGTTAGCAATCAACTGATCTCCCAATGAGCTAGTGCTGGCCAGAGGACTTCATTGTCACTTGCTGAAGGGGTGGAATGTGGGTTTCTGTGAACTGGTTGAGTTTAGCATTCTGCCATGCAATTCAAGTGTCAGATTGGCAAAATGACTTCTTCTGGGTGCTATTTCTACAGTCTGGGGACAATGACTCTTCTTTACCTTGTAAGGTTTTTGGTTGTGTTGGTTTTGTAAAGTATTTGGCTATCCATGTGTTGAGAAGCATAAAGTACCCAGATCAATTGAAAACCTGTCAATCAGAGCTTGAAAACATCAATCTCTGTATTTGGAGCTTTTTATTAAATTAAGGAGAAAAAAAAAGTGAGACAATATTAGCTTGGGGTCTGCTTGCCTCCTTTAGCATATTGCTGTTACTGCCTTGGAATATTTTTAGTCAGACATGCTGTAGTTCATGCACATTATTGTAGAAATAGTTGCTGAGAAAAGCTGTTCTATTAATTGGGTAGTCTCACTGTAAACCATGTGATATCCCAGAAGACACTTTATTTATAAAGTATATTTGCATCACGAGTTCAAGGTTCTCTATTTTACAAAATAATTCATAGCATAAACTAAATCCATCATGGTGAAGTTTATCAGTCAAGCACTTTAATAAAACAGGAATAAATGCAGTTTCTAGAGGAGACAACAAATGCTTCTTATTTGGCATGATACTTTACATATCTATGTATCACTTTAAATAAAGTAATGATGATGTTCCTCTTCTACAGAAAAGGAGTTTGCATGTCAGGAAATGAGCCTATATATCTGCTTAACTTTGATCAGCCCTGAAGATGATTTTCATCTATGTTTCCCTGAAACAGTGATGAATTCAGATGCAAAAACAGCTATTTCATTTGAAATTTTATATTTTCCTGATTGTGGCAACCTCATAGGAGTAGAAACAAGAAAAGCAAAAAAAAAACCTAAGAGTGTAGCAAGGAAAAATGCTGAGTTAAGCACACTCCGGTAAAACTTCATTCATGTTGTTTAAAAACCAAAGATGGAAAGCTAATGCTTATCCTATGATAAAATAATACTTGCTAGCTAGACCACAGTTTGTCAGATACTCATTTTTTTTTTTTAGGCTGATGGAAGCACTCGGAGTATATTTAACTTTTTTAAAATAAAAAATAACACAGTAGCACCTTTTAATTTTTAAACTCAGCTTACTACCTCACCAGCATTTAGCAGAAGGCTTTCAGCTCTTTGAGTGGTTTTTAAGTGTGTCTCTTTGGGGAATCCCACTTGTTTAGGAAATTCTATGCCCTTGTTTCAGTCAAAAGACTGATAATTCAGAAGCTGCCAGTCATTATTCTGTAGCTTCTTACAGGAATTTTATTTAGATTGTACCCTGATTTTGTTTCAGTTCAGTTTTAAACCAAAGTAACTTTTATTTCCCCTGTGATGGGAAATTTAGCTTTACAGGAAGGTTTTGCAACTCTTTGGAAACTCCTTTTTTTTTTTTCCAGAAAATGTGGTACTGCTACTTCTACAATCTACAGATGAAGGAACTTCAAGAGGGGGATTGCCCTGCTGTTCACAAAACACGTTATCAGCAGAGAGGAACACTTTTTAGCTGGCTTAAGTCTTCTGTCTGCTTTACTCTGAGACTCCAAAGGAACAAGTTTTGCTTGATTACCCAAGGAAACTTATCCTGTTATTTTCTCCCTAAAATCTAATTGCTAATATCAAACAGATCTGATATAGAGATAGAGCCTTCTGATATCAACTTCTTTAAAAACTTCTTGAAAAGCAGATTCTGCATGAAGGACAGAGTCAAGATAATGATGCCATCAAGAGGACTGCCACATAGGCTGAGCAAGTAACTATTCAGTCTGGGCTGCAGGCTGGACAACCAGCTAAGGTGTATTGCCAGTCCAAACAGCACAGCACTTCCTCCAAATTAACCACAGATAATGCTGCTTCCTCTTTGTTGAAGGAATAAGAAGCCTGAAGGGGAAAAAGGAGGCAGGGGCTCAGATGATGCTGGGCATCTTATGGCACAGAGAGAGCTCGACAGGTATTATTGAAATAGGAAAGTGATAAGGATATTAATAAAGAAATTAAAGGAAAAATACTTTGCATTAATATAGTTACTGATGGTATAATTTCTTTAAAACATGAGTGGATGCATTATATCATAGTAAAAGGGCAAAAGAACTGTGAAGAATGCCAAAAGTTACTATCATGGTTACCTGAATTTTCTTCCACCTAATTTTTGAAGAATGAGGGGAAAAAACTGCTTTTACTTTTATAGACTATAATTGGACATATTTACTCACCTCTGATTTATTAAGACTATTAATTACCCCAAAATACTTGTTATCAAGATTTTAAATGGGACAAAGAAAGTGTATGTAAAACATTTACTATTATGTCAAAAACAACTTTTTTCTCTACTTAAATCATGCTCAGCTGTAAAAGATCCATGAAGCCATCTCTACACATCTTGGAGAATAGAAATGGGGAGAGGAAGACTCTTCTTTTGACATTTCTTTTTAAGATGTCTAAGAACAGAAGGCTAGATACAAACAGGAACAAATGTATTTAGTAACAGCTGAAATCTTGCAACTCTTATCTAGCTATCTCCGTACTTCATTGGAGTTATTTGCACAATGAACAGTGATGGTCTTTTTTTTGTGATGCTTGGGGAGTTATCTTTGGCTCACTTTCATATGCTTTAGCAAGACAAAATGTCCACTGAAACCTTATCCTTGTGCCAAAACCAACTTTCAGGATGTTCAATTTGAACCAACTCAGATGGAAAGTCACCTCAAAACAGGATTTTAGTGAAACTCTGAACATGGTGCAATAAAAACTAATGGGTGCTCAGGTAACAAGAAATGCTTATGCAGAAATGTTTCCTACAACATGACGTGTTTAGAAAACATCACTTAAAGTTCTATTTACTATCCCATAGTTTTGACTGCATAAACACCAGTCTTTCTTTTTGTAGATAATTCTTAGTTAGGCAAAATTAGATACTGCTGAAATAAAGTACAAATAATGATGAATTATGCCTTTGTTAGTCCTTATTTGAAATTATGAAGACTTCAGCATTAAGAAAGCCACAAACAATAGTGAATAACTAGCAACAAAAAACCAATAGTCCTGAAGCTTGAGCACTTAATCATGATACAGCCCATAGTGAATGATCCAGGGAAATCAGTCCCATTCTTTTCCGTATCAGTACCCCTCTGTGATCTTCAAGCTAAGAAAATATAGAAAGGAAAGGGAATAGCTTGTGTTTTTCGACATGTGCTCCAAACCTGTTGGAAAGTGCTGTTCTCATGCTGAAGTCTGAAATCACTTCAGGTTTAAAGAAAGCAACATTGAGAGCAACACAGCACAAACCTGGGAAGTAACTGATCTGGAAGATCACCTTCACATGAGAAGTACATCAGTTTTGTAACTGAACATATACAATGGTAACACCAAGGCCTTCAAACTATGTAGAAAAAAGAGGTTGTTGTAGCTATTTTCATCATAAAACAAATATGTGAACAAACCCTTGGTATTCAAAACTTCTATTATCTTTTCCATAACTGAACAAAATAGTCAACACAACCCAACTGTATGCGTAACACTTGAAAGCTGCAAAGATTTTTTAAATAAGATGCCAGTAAAAAGACAGCAAAGTACAAAACTTTCATGAAGATGGATGGTGAGTAGAGGAGTTGTTACCCCAAGGATTAGCTCTTATTATGCCTCAAAGTTAATTTAGAAACTTATTCTTCAAACAACTGCTGTGATATCCTGAATATATTTCTGACTGTGAGTAAATCATTTTAACTGGAGCAGTAGTAGTAAATCCTAACAAAACATTAATTATGTTTTGCTAGAGGGCAAAGGGTACAAGATATGTTTTTCCTCTGTTAGAGACACCACAGCTTTTCTTAAGTGCAGTGACTGCAGCCAAAATGCATAGAGTTGCCATATTTAGTGCACTGACTTTCAATAGCATATTTTTCTGATTTTTTTTTTAAGCCAGAAGTTTCTGAGTTTCTTTGCAAGGAAAGTGTTTCTGCAAAGATAGTCTGTTCTCCTTGCACTTGACAACTAGATATGCATGCCAGAAATCTTTGCCAGACACTGCTTAATGTGATTAAATTATTAAAAAATATAAATATTCCAATTATTGACTAGCTATTTTGTTTCAAAACTGCTAAAAGAAGACTGACAAGCAACAAGGGACGAACAGATAAAAATACAGCATAGCTTCAACAAGCCTGCTGCCTGCCTTGAAATAGTGCAGGGAGCATGCACTGCAATCCATTTTCTACTAAAGGACATGTATAGAACTAGCAGCAGCTGCACATAGGTTCTGTCTGCTTCTTATGCTGGAATCTAAGTTTTAAAAGCATGCCTGCAGTGAAGTGGAACCTGTTGTGGAAAAATGATGGATTTCCCAGTACACTCTATGTGCCAAATTTCTTCATGGAGGCAAGGTGGTGTTGATGTTGGTCTGGAATGGGAAACTTTATTCTTTCTGCAGTTGTGTTAGTACAGGCTCCCTGCAGATTCAGGTAGGCTTCTCATCATGAGCTCCCTGTTTTCATAGCTCTTCCCACAAAGAAAGACAATAAACCTGTGTGCATTCCCTGTGGCTCTGCTACCCAAGCATCAAGAATCCCTGATCTATGAGCTTGATTAGGCAAGACAGTAGGTCTGGTTTAGATGAGGTATAAGCTGTGGAATTCTCAGAAAACAGGCTGAAATGGTTGTGAAGCCAGACATGTTTCAATGAAGGAGCCTGTTTTGAATTATGCTTCCTATTAGCAGTAGATTTAAAAATTAGGGCAAACCTGGAACTTAACAAGGCTTAAAATAGGCCTGAGTCACAAATCTTACCAACTGTGTGATGGGCCAGTCTTCATTGCAACAAGGAGGACTTTAAGGAAAAAAAGAGGTAGAAAAAAACTCCCATAGAATAGGGAGGATCAAAAATAACAAAGGTAAGTTATTCTTTTCATTTTATTTTCTAAAACCTCAGAAAAGCTCATACAAATGGTAAACATATGGAAAAAATTATCAGGAAAAGTGATCTCAAAACAAAGACTACAACAGAGTTCAGGCAACACCTTTGACTTATTTCTGGAACAGAAATGGATGGAGCCATAAAGTCAACGTAAGAAAGCAGGATTAAGATTAACCTGGAAAAGGGCAAGCAAATTAAACTGGAAGCTATTTTCCTGTTCCTCATGGCAGCTTCCCAAGACTACATGCATGAAATGTGTAATTTAACATAAGCCCGAGGAGCCCTTGTTGCTAACTAAAGGAAATTAATCAAACACATTCTTGAAATAGATGAGTAGAGGGTATTTATACAAACACAAAAGGCAAGATATAGATATACACATAAGAACCCAGATTCACGTTCATGTTTATTTTGAAATTAGAGAACTAACATAGAAATAACGTGCAACATTGTACAGGTCAGTTAACTGCTTCACTTTTAGTCAAGATGGCCATAAAATCAGGTAATAAAGCTGCAATGCTTTGAAAACCCAGATGTATTTGAAAAGAGTTGTGCTATGTAATTAAAAGGGATGTGAGGGGTCAGGATCATACAACCTAACACTATGTCTACAGTGCAGACTTCTGTGGGCACAGCTACATCAGCCAAAGAAAGGAACTGTTTAATATCAGACTGATACAGATGTACTGCCAGCTGGGATTAATATAGGTGTACTGGTGCAAAGGAGACATTTTATAAATAGTTTTTTTTTTTTTTTTTTTTCCCCATGCGTTTCTTTCTTTCTTTCTTTTCTTTTTTTTTTTTTTTTTCTTTTCCCCTCCACTGGTAGGATATACAGATGTGCTCCAACACAAACGTTTGCTTTATTAACAACACAGATATAGCCAAAACCATCAAGGTCACAGAAGCACATGCTAGGAGTTTACTTGAGCCATTACTACACTAAACACATGACATCACTGATGCATTCCAATACAGATGAGTAGTGATTTGCTGGCAAAATATGACACAGCTGTCCCTGTGAGCAAAACAACCCGTCTACAAAGTTGGCTCTCATTCAAAGCTGGTCCAGCTGCGTTGCTCAATGACCACACCTCTGCCCACCACCAAGAGATCTATCCCAAGCACTTTCCACTTCTCTATGTGTGCATGTCATTTCCTCTCCTCAGGTTACCTGGCTTTACTGTGCCAGCTGCAGCTGGTGGGACACAAGCAGAGCTGAGGCAGGGTTGCAATTTGCTCTCTACAACTACCTGAAAGGAGGTTGTAGCAAGTTGAGTGTCAGCCTCTTTTTGCAGATAATAGCTTTAAGTTGGACCAGGAGGGGTTCAGGTTGGATATTAGGAAAAAATTATTCTCTGACAGAGTGGTGATGCAGCGGCACAGGCTGCCCAGGGAGGTGGCAGTCAGTGTCCCTGGAGGTGTTCAAGAACTGTGTAGATCTGGCACCAAGGGACGCGGTTAGTGGGCATGGTGGGGATGGGCTGGTGGTCAGACTATGTTCTTTTCCAGCCTTACTAACTCTGTGATCTGCTATCCTATGCCCTGACGCTGGCAGCAGGCCAGAAAGGAAGCTTGGATAACCTGCAGTGCAGAGGTCAACATCCTCTGCCTTGTTCCCTCGGCAGCGCTATCCCACCTGCCCACAAGCAAGCTGAAGTCTGCACTGTGCTTTAAGCGAGGATTAAAGACATTTAGAAGTAGCGGTACCAATCTTTACCACCCTTCACACCCACCAACCAAGCCACCGGCATCGCCCAGCCCACTGCCAGCTCCTGCCCATTGCCGTTCGTCGAGCTGGAGGAAACCCGCCCTCAGTTTAGGAAGCACGGGACAACAAATGGACCAATCAGAGAGAGACTTCCGGGCCTCTCATCCAATAGTCAACCTCTTGCGTGCCTCGGGGCGGAGACGAGCGGACGACAACGGTTAAGCGCCATGCTTGGTTCTGGCAAGAAGGGAGCGTCCGCATGCCGACCTCACGCAACAGGACTTCCGGCACAAGTCACGTGGACGGCGATCCCTCGTGGCGGGGCGTTGCTACGGGGGTCACCCAGCAGCGGCTGTAAACATAGGGATGGCGGAGGCGCACGCGCGGCTCCGGGGGGCGGTGCGCGGCGGGCGGGCGGTCGAAGCCCCGCTCCCCCGATACGAAGGCCCGCCTCGTAGCGCGACGCCCCGCCTTTTTGCTCGGAGCCCCGCCCCGGGGGCTCTAGGCCGCGCCGTTGCGGCCGCGGGGTGGGGTTGCCGCTTCCTCCCCGGCGGGGCCGAGGCCGGGGCACGGCCCAGGCGAGTCGCCCGCGGGGTGCGCCCGCCGCCCGCAGCATGCACGGCGCCGCCATCCCCGAGGACGTCCGCGGCCTCCTGGCAGGTACGGCGGGCGGGGGGAGGGCAGAAGGAGGGAGGGCTTCCCGGGGGGCGGGCGATGGGGGGCGGGCCGTGACTGGCCGCTGCGGGCCGGGGCAGCCCCCGGCGCTTGGTAGCGCCCGCTCCGTGCTCCTCGCCCTCCTCGGGCGGCTTCCTCCTCCTTCCGGGCCGCCGCGGGCGCTGCTGCCCCGGAGCGGTGCGGAAGGCCCGGCTGCCGCCTCGTTCCGTGCCTGTCGGCAGCGGCGGGACCGGGTGCGGTGTCCCTCGCTCCGCCCGGTCGGTAAAAGCGCCAGTACTCGGTCGAAAAGCCCCGCAGTTCCCCGCTGGGCGCTGAGCGTGGCCGTGTGGCTGCGGTGTGGCCGAGCGCCGCGAGGAAAGGCGCTTGTCGCCCCGGCGGTGCCTTCGGAGGCGCTTCGAAAGCGTCAGAGTTCCCCTGCGAGTGGGAGAATCTCTTTTGAGAACTTCTCCTTCTGGCACGGGAACTTGCGCAGTTCTGTCAAAGCCGTTCAAGTTAGCCGTGCTTCTGAAAAGCTTGTCTCTGGAAGGAGTGCTCGGCTGCGAGGTGGGGCACCGGCTGGAACCTGGTGCAGCCTTTGGGCACAGTTCAGTTCTTAAACGCGTTGGTGGTAAGAGCTAGCGCTGAACTGCTTTGCTCTTATCTTGCATTCTTATCTTGTAAGTACCTCTGCCGGCTCTCCCGAAGGGCTGTAGTAACCACTGACCGTAAGTATGTTATTTGATCGCGTTCTGTCTGTGGTAAAACCAACGTGAAGTGCCCCTGGAAGAAAAGGAGAGCTTCTGCTGACTTCTTGTCATGGTCTGGGTTCCTAATTAATAACAATGAAAAGGTGAGCCTTGGAGGCTTTTACCTAGCTCTTGTACTTTCCATGTGTTTCCAACTTGTGGTCACGTAAAGTTTTCATTTGTATAAGAGCTACTTTCACTTGGTTAAGTTGCTCTCAGAAACTTCTGGAGGAGGATGGTATGCAGATGATAACTACATGGTAACTCCAAACTGTAGCTCAGTTTTTGTCACTGTGTCTCCCCTGTACACCTGGCCCTTTGCTCAGCTTCATCCAGTCTGCTGTGGAAAAAGCTATAAAGAAGTTGGTGTTCCAAAGTGGAGGTGGCAACACTTGCTTTCCCTCAAGAGAGGGTGTGCATAAACTCATTGCAATCAGTGGCCCAGGTTATACATGGGTATCCCATTGTTGTTGCAGTGGGTGCAGCTTTTCTGGAAAATTAAGACAATTTCATCAGTACTGTCTATAGTGCTCAAGTCAATAGAGTGGGATGATTTAACAGTGATTTTTAAATCTTTTTCATTATTATGGTATAAACACTGCATATGAAGTACCTGTAACAGTATTTTTCACTTAATTTACATTCACAAGCAGTTTTGTTTTGGGTCTCATTGCAAAGCAGAAACCTAGCAGAGTGGAGATAGTGAGGAACAAATAATGTTTTGTAACTTTAAATCCTTAGTTGCAGAATTATCAAGGGGAAATAAATGTAAGGATAACTGTGGTTATGCAATGTAAAAATTCAGTAATCCTATTCTGTTTTCAAAGAATAAAGGTTTACTTTATACAGTTAGTGTGTTAGCCTCTCTTTTTTTTTTTTTTTAATGTTACAAGAAAAGTTGTGTGGAAGTTAGAAATTAGAGTAGCTCAGTCTCTATGAGCATTCCTGGAAACGCTTAGGTTCTGGTAATCCTTAATTATACAGTGCCCTGCTTCTTCTAGCCCAAACTATTAATGTAGTGAAGATTTATGGTAATGGAGGGAGGAAGAGAGCTGTGTAATATCTTGACTATTCATTAAGCAACTCCTGTACAATACAAAGTCTGCAGTGAATAGATACTCATTTCTGCATGCTTGTCTTCAAGCATGCTTCTTAATGTATTACTTTAATGGCTCACAGGTATTGATTCAACACCTCTTTGATATGAGAGAATATTGTTTTCCCGTCGCTAAAATTAGTGTAATAAACAAGATGTGATCTGGGGTCACAAAAATAATCAATTGTGGAACAGAAGTGAATTGAAATTCACCTGCCTCCATGCTGCCCTGGCTTCTCTAGAAAATAACATTGGTCAGATGTCTCTATTCAGTGGCCATTAGAAGTGCCTGGCACTTCTTCATATCTGTCAACAACATGCAGTTAGTGCCTAGCACCATGCACCCTCTTTTAGCCCAGTGTTCACATGGCAGCAAGGGAGCGGCAGATTCAAAATCTCTTGGATATTGTACTGTTTCTCCCATCCTCAGTCTTCTTGCCTGCTTTTTCCAACTGCAGCAGCAAGCAGAGCGGTGATCATATGGATTTCTTTATCCCTGCTTAGCCTTGATTGATCGTTGGAGTAGGGTACCCCCCCATGCTGAACAAGTAGGGGTCCTACTGGAAAACATGCTAAGTGCTCCTGGAGTTAAACATGGCGATAATGGGAATAAACACACCAGGGGATGAATTAGAGTTGCACAGGAAGCTTTCTGACTTGTGAGTGCTTTACTTTGAACCCAAACAATATTATATCTTTAATGCAAAAACAAATTCTGTCACACGTGCTGGCAGGGTCACTGTGGCCGCATGTCAGTGGCGCTGAAATGTTCCAGGCAGAAGCACAGCTTGAACTCGGGGCTAACCACATCACTTGGAAGAGGAGGAAGCTGTTTCTGTGAAGTTGAAGGGGGAAGGTCAATGAGGCAATGAGCTTATTGCAGAGGTTGTTGGGATTTCACAATCCCGAGCTCTCTCCTCTGGCTTGCTTAAGTAGCAGTAGGGAAAAACTGGGGGCAGAAATCAGGGTCCTCTATTTGTGGGTTGAACTTTGGGTGAAGGGAGAAAGTCATTTTGCAGCTTGCTTATCTCCTGCTTCACACTGGGAGGTCGGAGGTAGTGTGTGTGATCTCCTCATTTCCTTCCATATGACTACCTTCTAGATGATGACCAAGTCTTCACAATTTTGTGAGGGAGGCCTGCTGTGCCTTTTCTTTTGAAAAGGTGCCTTCACCTTCAGTTGTTCGTTCAGAACCTTTCTGTGGGTGTTTGGCAGAGTGCGGTGTTGCTAATTGTGTTTCTTTCTTGCAGTCCGATTATTATTGGTTATGCAGATTGTTGAAGGCCTGCTTGTTTTTATTTTTCCTTGCTACTTGATGTACACAGTAAGCTCTGGCTTTCCTTAGCTGAGAGAGATTTTAGAGGCTGCTTTCTTCACCAGAGGCATATTTTTTTTTCTTCCCGTAATGTAAATCAGACTGGTTCCTTCAGTCATCTTGATTGGACTGTTGTGGAGGTTGAGTTGAAGGAGTTGAGAATATTTTAAAGAAGTTTTTGATCTTGTTATGATCTTTGTATATATTTATAGCATTTACAACATTTACATCTTTTTCTCTAACCTTTGTAACATCCATAACTATAGTACAGGTTTTTTTCTTTCAGTTCTCCTTCCACATTTCCCAGAATTTCTAGTTTTAATTGTCTGTTTTCATATACTGCAAGTTTTAAAGATTTTTTTTTAACTAGGAGAATGGAACAAAACTTTCTTTAGCCCATATAGAGTTGGGATATGAGGTTCCATATCTGTTTTTCCTTTTTCAAAAAAATCCCCAAACAACCCAAAGCTGAACAAAAATCTCTCTTCTTGCTGTAGAAACTGTTTCCACCCAGACATCATTCAGTTTTTTTAAATACGTAGTCGTCCAGATTGTCTTATTTCACTGATTTCTCTAAATTTGTGCTTGTGTTAGTATTTTTTACCTACTTGTTTAGTTATATCCTGAAAACAGCGTGCAGAATTGAGCAAGGTGAGAAAGCTGTGAGATGGTGGATCCAGTTATGCTTCCCTTTCATTATTGTGCACTACACTAGTTCTGTTTACCTCTGATGTCCAGAAGAAGCTAACATTCCTTTTCGACCTCCTGGTCAGACCTTCCTGGACTTGCTCCTTATACTCCCATGGTAACAACAATCACCTGTGTACACTGTAGCTCTTCTTCATTGGCTGACTCTTTTTATTTTTTATTTTTTAAAGGATAGTCTTGTTTAAAACTGATCTCTTCTATGGTTTAAAGTATCCTTTTCACATTTTCTTGGCTTTCATGAATGCCTGTTCTTGCTGAAGAATCTGACTTTGCAAGATAAACCAGAGTGATTATAGTAGACATCTTCTAAGTAGACAGCTATTTACAGCTCTGGTAATATATTTGTATTCGAATAGTAACGGAATAAGAATAGAAACAGCGAGGTGAAAAACTGCACAGAGGCATTCCTGGTAAGAAATAACCTCCAGTGATTTGAAACATAGTTCAATTGTCTCTGCCATAAATTTGAGAGTAAGTGTCATATATGGGTGATAAAAATGGCATAGGCTATTTTTTATATACTCATTATTCACTTAGTTTGTCTTTTTCAATTAACGTGGAGTCTATCTTTCTCATCTGACTGGGTTTACGTTTCTTTCATAATCATATGTCAACAAACCACAATAGATGCAGGATAATGTAGCATACAGTGTAAATCTTTGGGTTAATCCTTAACATTTTTTATTATAGTTCATTTGGAATCACTTTGTAACTTGATCATGATTTGTACTGGTGTGGTTTTTTCAGGATAAGCTTAATGTGTTACAGCTTGCTCTTTTCTCACCTCTGTAATGGAGAGAGATGATGTTCAACTACTTGGTCAATGAGATTATAGTCACTGATGATAATTTTATTTAACTTCTTTTAAGAGCTATCTTGTTTTTACTTTTATGTTTACTTCATTTGAGGAGTCTTAGCAGCTTAGGCGTATTTCTGCTTTCTAAATCACTAACAGAAATTGTTGAGTGTCAGCGTTTATCAATGTATTCACTGTTTGTGGCAAAAGACAAAGTGGCCTTGCTTTTGGAGATCAAAGGTGCAGCAGTTTCCAGAGGCATTCCTTTCCAGGACTTTGTGCTCCAATGGACCAATGTGATCATTTTTAAACATCTTGGAGTCAGTCACTTTATTTTACATTTGTTCCTGTATGTGTGTATGTATATATCTATTTATATTTATATGCAGATAGTTAGTTTAGCAAGCTCTGGAGAGAGATGTTTGAATATAGAGGAGAGGGCAAAAGCAAGGTCCTCATATGTTTCTTGCTTCTCAAGGAGCCAGATTTATGTGCAGGGGGACAGGCAGTCACAGGTATTGCTTGATAATTTGTCTCTGGGCCTGCTCCATATTGATGACTTGTACAAGAAGCTTGAAATCCGATGAATTAATTGCTTTCTAATGCTAGACTCTGTAAAGCTGGAAGATAAGTGGCAGTCTGTTTGATGTTGCTTGCGACTGAGAAATGTGTGTGCACAAATGTGCCTAGCTTGCAGCTACCTTTAGGAATAACCGTCTTCCAAAATTCCCCAGCTTGCGGCCAGCTCCTGGCTCTCCCCATCCTTAGCGTGGAGGAGGGGGATTAGAGGAGGCTGGTGGGCTCTATGCATTGTTCTGCTGACCCACTGTTCCCTCCCGCTGTGACTGGGAGTGCATCTGCCAGGTGACTCCATGCAGCTGTCCCTCATCTCATAGCACATGTTTGTCCAGCCCTGAAGCATGAGGCTGTGTTTGCATCACCTCACCTAAAGGTGTGTGTGTGCACTCCCTGCCATGTGAGTGGAAGCACATCTGTCAGTGGTATGAGTTCATCAGGTGGTGAAGGGATGACTCGCATTCTGGTAATGCGATGGACAATGTTTTGGTTATCTGCAGAAGGTGGGGAGAAGACCCAGGCCATGGTCTGTGAGAGCCTGTTTGGCCCATCTTGACACAAAGGTTCTGTGCTAAGGATGTGTGTTCATTAAGTACAACTGATGATCCCTGTGTTAAGGATGGTAAACAACAAAGTGCTGGACTTTCTGATAGTGCTCTTAAATAGCAGTGCTTGCTTTGGACTGAAAGTCCACAGTGTTCTTTTGAAGATGTCTGATTTCTGCTTTTATTAAAGGAAATAGCCCTAAGGACTAGAAATGTGAAAAACCTGCAGTGTTGTCTCTGTGTAATCATTGGAGTAAGGAGAAACATGAAGTTGTTTAACAATGGAAATAAAAACAATCTGAAATTTCTTCCTCCTTAGAGGAATGCTGCTGAAAACAAGATGAAAATGACCTTTCAGCTTTTATTGGTTGTATGAAGAGAGGTCATTGAGCCTTGAACTACATGAGGCAGTTGAAGAGTACAAAACTTTGCTGTTCTGTGATTCTCATTTCAGTTTGCAACCTGTATTGGCAGAGCAATTTGTGAGTGGATCTTATCAATTGGACCTTCCAGTTCTGTATCTGCTGTTCATTTCTGTAGGCAAATAATTTCTCTGGGGTGTGGTTGAGATGGTGTTGAAATAATGAGCTTTCTGAATCAGATCATTAAGTACTAGATCTAGGCCATTTAACAGTTTAACATGCAGGCTTAAAAACTTTAAGAAATGTTGAACAGGTTTCAAAATGTATTTCTCTTTGAAACTCTGTTATTTTCAATGGAAACAGTTAACTGAGCAGCCTGGTCTCTGGTGGTAGTATGCCCTCTGCGATGTGTGCTGTTACTAAATAGCTGCTAAGTTTGGTAGAAACAGTGAATGGGAATGCATCATTTTGTTCATTCACTGCCAGGGAACCAATGAACAAAACTGCTTTAAATCAGGAACCTGTTCAAAGAGGGGGTGTTTTTTTATTATTATTATTATTATTATTTTTGTGTGTGTGTGTTTATCATTTAAAAAAATTGTCAATGAGTCTATTGGAACAGAAAGGAACTACGTTTACACTCAGGTTCTAATGATTAGTGGCTTAAACTTTCATTTTTTGCAAAACTTTAAACTAGTTTAGAGGGGAGAGAGAGTTTTTGATCATCTTAAAGAAGGAAGAGCAAGTTAGTGACTAGTACAGCCTTGAGAAATGAATGCATTTTGCTGCTTTTGTATGATATTGTGTCTGAAGTTCACCATATGAGACTTGCATCTATCACACTGAAGTCCGGAGTTCTGTTCTTCTTCTAAGGTGAATCGCTTTGAAGAATGCTATAAGCATTAAATGAACAGTCTTTTATGTGAAGTGATGAAGAATTCTCTGAAAGCTGGGACTGTTTCTCATATACTCAGGGAAGTCTACAGGTACAGGTGGTGAAGTAATGATCATAACTTAGATTTTCTTGCTTCTTGTCTGGAGAAGCTTACTATAAGTGACTCATCTCATGCATTTGGTGCATCAGGAATTTACAATGCTAGATCAGGGATGGCTTGAGCAAGATGTGCATCATTCTGTGTAATTGTCAGTAGGTAGGAAAATGTGTGATATGATAATGTGGTATTTTCAACTATATTGCTGCTTAGGCGTACTGTTACAGATATGCATGTCAGGTCTGTCTTCATATTTTGGGGATGTGATGAATCAGGTTATATTTATTCCTTTTCTGAGCACAGATAAGTGACAGCATTCCATGGTGAGTATGGTGTATTCTGTCTGGGGCCATGTAAACTTCTAGAACTTGTTTTGCAGTCTTCCCTGCAGGACAGGGATGTCATTGGCATCCCAGGGATGTCTTATCTGTAAACGCCGCTGCTTGTGAGGAGCTTGTGCATGACTGCTATCCTTCTGTCTGTCTCCCTCTCCTCCAGCTTACTATCTTCTTTTACTGGAATATGCGAAGATCCACTTTTGCCCTGTACATCCGTGGCTGAAAATTCTGCAGTATTTCTGCTTTTGAAGTTCAAGCTTTTCCAAAAGAAAAGAGGCGATGTGATCAGCCCTCAGGATTTTTTGTCTCTGCAATGCATCTAAGCTAGAACTGGTAATTCTTCTTTAAGACAATCAGTCTTGTATCTTTTCCGTGCCCCTTAGTTTTCTCAACATTAGGGGTTATAGAAAGCTGTGACAGTCAGAACCTGAGATGGTGGAGTTCTCAGCCAGTTCTCAGTTTTGAGCTTTTCCATGAAATCGCAAAGCCCACTGAATTTAAATGGAGACTTCAGAGGCAAAGTTTGGTGATCAGTTCATGCCTGAAGATTGCTGTGTAAGCATTGCTCCTTATGTATAAACCCAAGTAGTTGCTCTAAACTTTCACATGTTGCTGAAATAGAACTTAGAAACAGATTTTTTTGAAATGCATACGTAAAAGTAGGAAGGAACCGATATTTAATCAGAATGTCCCTTTCAGAGAGAAAGGTTTGTCTGTACTGAAAAATCTTGTTGTGTTTCACTGAACAAAACCTCTTAGCAGTTTTGGTTTCTGCTCTCAGTAGCAGAAGTACCAGACATTTTGACCTAAAGAAGGTTTTGTGGCTGGCCAGGGTTTTGTGACTGCATGGGTATTTACTTGCTCCCTTGATCAGAAATTAGACCCCTTGGAATTTATGAAGATGTGTAGATATTCTGTGTTTTAGAGCAAAATGTTTCCATGTATGCTTGGCTTATGGCATAGAGGCTGCTGAGGGATGAGTCTGGAGGATTCATTAATAGGCACTCCAAGTGCCTTTCCTTCTGGCCTTTTGCAGAAGCTGTGACACAGAGCTGAGATTTTCTTTTGTCTTTGGATCTGCTTTGGAAAATGTGTTGGGGAAGCTTCTCTTTCTGTCTTGCAGGGAGTGGGAACATACTGTTGTTCAGAACTCTGAAAGCATTAGAAAAATGAGGTTATTGCCACATCTTGTGAAGACAGTGAGTCCATCTAAGTAATAATACTGTGGTAAATTATTTATAAAGTGTGAAATCTTTGTAATGGCTATGCTAGTGTTTTCAAAATAACTTTTGTCTTTCTTGCAACTTGAAAGGAAAAGAGTGACTTGTTTCTGCTGAGCTTCTGATCTATAGAGAGAGAAAAGCAGGCAATGCAAGCTTTCAGTTAGGAAATCCGCAGTAATTATTAACTTAATGTTTTTAAAAGGTGATTTGTTGAGTGTGAACATTTGAGTGCTTAATTGTTTTTGTATTCTCATTGTGAAACATCTCATCTGATTTGAGAAGTTACAGAACTAAAATAGAACTAGCCATATCTGCTTGCAGGTACACAGACTATGCCAAAGTGTGTATGTGGGGAAGTATCTCGATGGAGGCATTTGTGACTTACACTTGTTTCTACTTCTTGTATGAATAGGTGTTAGCCATGCAGCTGAGAAGCTGAAATTAATAAGCAAGCTTTTTTTGTAGTAGTAGTAGTTCTGCTTTTCAATTTCCAGGTAGCCATATCTTGATTGGTAACTACGTAAGGTTATTACAGGAAATGTAGGCAATGATTTTTGCTAAGCAGGGAAACATACTACTAGAAGACTTAGACTCACAAAAATTCTCAGTCAGTGCACTATTTTTGTCCTGTGCAATGGGTGTTTACTATACTACAATGAGGCACAGTAGCGTTAATGGGATACTTTGATTCTGCATCCTTATATAAGACATTTTCTGCATTAGAATAAAACAAATGCAGTGCAGGTTAGAGTTCTGCGATTCTGCAAGCATGCTTGAAGTTGAGTACATATGTGTGTCTTGAGACTGTATTTCAATATGGTTATTATCATGCTTGCTTAATTGTTTGCCAGGTTAAAACTTTGGATATGAACCTTAGTTATGAAGGAACTGAGAGGCAGTGAGATCATTTGGAAATACTGGAACCAAAAAGTGACCTGTATTAGTGGCTGGATAGGCATTACCGCTGAAAGAGTGAATTAATCAACCGTTTTTGTAACGCGATCTTCTGAAATAACATGGCAGTAATATGTGCATAAAGACTATTTCCATGTTTTAGCTTTATCCCTTACTTTAGGTGATGGAAAGTAATTGTTATAGCACTGCAATTTATTAGGGCTTACTTGGCGTAATTAAGTGAGCAAGAATCAAATGTCACCATAGGATTTGCTGTGCTAAGCACAAGTAGATCAGAGAACAAATTGTATCTCATTTAGAATAGGAAAAGCCTGTTAACTGTGCTGGATATAGGCCTGAAAATAATTTTCTTAGTTTCTTTGTAGTAGTGGCTGGGCAAACTCATTACAGCACTGTCTGTCCTTACTGAGGTGTGCATCTTTTTCTTCATTTTCTGATTTAGATGTCGACACGTTTATTTCCCAGACCCTAAAAGGAGAAAATTTGTCCAAGAAAGCAAAAGAAAAAAAGGATATTCTTCTTAAGAAGATAAAAGATGTTAAGGCAAGGTAAGTGAGCTTTGTGTGTTTAATATGTTATGAAGTAACTTACATGCAATGTAGTTTTTTTTTTTTAACAACCTTCTAATAATCACTAGCAACATTATTCTTAGTTTGTCAAATAATCTGTTTGGATTTAAGACTTTCTATCTTGTTGAATCTGCTAGAATACAGTAAGAATCAGGAAGGTAAGGATTTGTCACATTTGAGTTGCGGTTGGGGCTCAGAACGCTTCAGCAGGCTTGTTACTTAGGGCTTACCTTCACCTCCGCTTTGGTGAGACTCGTTAAAATATGGGAAATATGCATACAAAGTAGGAATGAGCTTCCTTCTGCCATCCTCAGCTGGTGTAAAGCAGCACTATTGGATGCTGAGTTAGTGTTACTGCATAGGCTGCTGTTTAGCTCTAATAGGAAGTTGAAACAAAACTGGAAGCTGTTTGTAGGTGGTAAGTTTGTTTCAACAATGTTGAGATATTAAAGTACAGTGACAGACCAAGCAGTGATTTTTTTGTTCTGTTTTTAAATTTAGTATGATTTCAGTTATGTTGTAATTTAACATTGGTAAAAACAATTTGTCTGAAGAGATTTGGCTATAGTTTATGTGCTACGAAAGTATTCTTTGCAAAATCTCTTTTTTTCCAACTCGGATCTACTAGGAGATAATTTTGTACTTGCTGTTCTTTTTTTTTTTTATTGCTGTTACCTGTTTTCCTACAAGTCACTCCTGTTGGGTGCCTACTGAGCCTTACTTTGACATGCCCCTGCATCTGTGGCCACTTGGTTACAGTTTCAAACACAGCACAACCATCTGGCAAGGGCGTTGTTCTTGGTGTCATACAAACTGTGGGAAGACATGATATGTGCCTCAGCATTTTGTAACAGAAAATGTTTGTGCATTTGATTCGGGCTGTAAATGCTTATGGAAGTACTTTCTCCTTTTTTTTCTCCTTTTTTTTTTTTTTAAGGAAGCAGGATTTTATATCTGTCTCTCTCTTTGTGCTTTCTATTTGGAATGTTGAGCTGACTGGGACTGTACAGAAAACTTGCAGATACAGCACTGCTGATTTGTGTTCCTCCATCTTATGACTCAGTCTTTTTTTTTATTGCGATGAAGAATCAAAGGTGTTAGGAGCTCAGCTGCCAATGAGTTCTTTCTTCCTTATTTATATGACCCTGTGATTTCACATCTTATCTTAATTTCTAATTTATCTTTGATCTCCTCTAATAGTAGTCACTCTTAGCAGTATTTTGCTGGTCATGCAGGATACAAAATGTGTGTGTTGTCACAATCTTTGATTTTTACATCCCACATATTGTGCTGTGCCTAAGTACTGCTGCTGCTTGCTATGTGGGGTTTCTTAGATTGAGCCTTTTATTTCTGTTTGTATTTCTGTCTCTTGTCTGCAGACTTCCTTTCTCTCCTTCTAATTCCTTGTAAGCATCTTCTTTCTGACTAGCCTGATAAAAGCACTACTACTTATTGTCCATAAAGATGGTCTTGGCAACTGTATTTTATTTGCTGGCCACTTCTGGTGAAATCTTTCACACAAATACATGCTGCTCGAGTTGCCTTTTTCCATAACTTTTCTGTGATTGTTTATCCTTATACATCAAAGCATATCTGAAGATCATTTTGTTTCTGAAGAAACAGTATTTCTTCCTATGGGATGATAGATATTTTCTTAGGCATTATACAGATGTCTTTATATTTTAAAATGATTTTACATTTAAGTACGCATCAGCTTTTAATCTATGGTTAAACATTAATACTTTTCTTTGGATTTGATAGAATATTGCAACTAAAACTACACTTCGTGTATTTTTTCTTGCGGACCTACTGTGTTATTTTTAGGATAGGCAGAGTGGGTTTTACTTTGAAATGTTTGAAATAATTTCAGAAACCTTTTCAGTGAAAGAGATGCTTTTGTATGTTTATATGATAAGATATCTGAGTAGATGTGTATACCTAGAATAGGCTGCCTTATCAGGTTTTGGTTTTGTTTGACTTCCTTAAAACAACTAAGCATTCTCTCTACTGCAAAGGTAAAAGGAAGATTAATTTTAAATATAAAAAACTTTTCCAAGAATAAAACTATGGAAAAGTTTCAGCACTAAGTTTCAACTACAGAAGTTGCAGAAAACTAGGAATCATTTTATAATGTTCATATTACTGTGCATTTGCTAGTGTGTGTTGCATTATGTTGCATTATGTTGTTTCTTCTTCTTTTGCAGTTACCCTCAAGAATTCCAGGATAAAGGTAAATCTGAAGCATTTCTTCCCACTGTAGTATATTTTTGCTCCATGACAGACTGTCATTCTGATTTTTAAACACTCAAGTGTGCGTTGCTTGGCTGAGGCCGCTAGCTCCACCTGCTGAGGGAAACAGCAAAAAGCTCCCAAGTTTTAGTTCTTGCTGAGCCACCACTGGGCTGTGTTCATTTCCTTCCTTAAATGCATCTGGGAGTGCTTAGAAAAGAGTGAAGGTTTGAAAAACACCTCAGAATTTAATATAAATGGAGCTTGTTACGTCTGATTTAATTAGAGCTTAGCATTGCATGTGACTGTGTGATGCAAGTTTTTTATGTTTTTTGTTTTTTTTCCCCAGAGAATGCATATACAAAGTAATCTGCTTGGGAGATAAAATGTTAATTTATTTCAACTTCTTTTCTTAACAGTGATTGCTAAAGTCTTCAACTCCACTGTGGTATTTCTTTAACCTTTTAATAGGCTCAGCTAGTGGCAATATGATATTGGCTTTCGATCCACAGTGAATGGATGTTTTCACAGTATAGCAGGATCCCAGACCTTTAGTTGGAGAGGAGACAACTTAGTGTACTGGTAATGAAAACTGAAGTGTGGGTTATCTGTTATCCTCTGGGGGAGTTAAGACAAAGCTGCAGAGCTCAATTTTGAAAAGACTTAGGAGTTTGTTGCTACAGTGTTCTATTCTGTAACTAAACCTGGAAGGGCTCTTATTTCCATGATGCTAATTCTTGAGGTCATGACCTATAGCCTGTGGATGCTGGTATGAGGGTCACACTGTGAGGTCAAAAAAGCCTGTGCAAAGCTCCGCATCTTGCACTGGCTGGGGAACTTTCTGTTTTGGATCTGGGAGGTTCAAATGTGTGGACTACTTGCTGCCTCCTGATAAAGTGAAAATATATAAAGTCATATTTAGGCAAGTAATGTTGTAACAAGGCACAACAAGTCCATACATCTTGTACTGCTTTTTAAGTCAAGTTATAGAGATCTAACAGTTCAACTGAATGAGAAAATGCACTTCCAAAGCTTGCCATGATTTTGTAAATTCAATCTGTGATTCTTTAAAAAATTATGTTAATATTGCAATATTGCTGCTATTTTTCCTATGTTGCAGCTGAGCACCCTTACAGAAGTTTCTCTCTTCCCTTTACTGCCCAAGAGAATTAAGGGTGGAAAAATCAAACGTTAATTTATGAAGAAAATGACTAACGTGAAAATAGGTGAATGGTTGTTTAATTACAGTGCACCTGACTTTTTGGAAAACATTCTTTTCAGAAGTTGATAGAGAGTCACAGACTTGGATTTCTATTAAAAGTAGAATTGTCTACAGAGAACAATGTTGTTTTTTATAAGTTCAAGAAATTCCTGATGTATTTACTTTCTTCATTGATAACTTGATTCAGAATTTCTTCTGCAATTCAAAAAACGAAGATAAAATTTTGTTATCTCCAGTAAAATGTGTGATTTAATTGATGTAGTTTGTAATTGTTACTATAACGATTGCTCTGATTTCTGTGGAAATTATATTCAACTTCATTGTTTTTATTAGACTGTATTTGCTTCCGAAGAAGGATATATTGCTGTTTTAATTTAACTTTCATAATGTATCTTTTAGGTTCAGATGCTGTAACTCTGTACAAATGGTGAAGCTTGTAAATGCTGACATGTTAGATTTTGTTTGGTGTTTGTTAATAAAATGAGAAGACTAAAGTTACACTATTGTTTTCTGCAAACAAGGATAAATTTCTTTAAATTCTTATGCATTTGTGTGTATGAATATGAGAAATTCATGGGAAGTGTGAGCCTGCTCTTATTTGCAAAATATTTGAGGGAATGTGGTTGAGTGGTATGAATTGTCAGTGTAATCTCTGGGGATCAGGAAGTATATACTAAACTTTATTTGGTAGTGTCATTCTTACTTAAGGCTTGTGCAAATTAAGCATGACTCAGATAGGTGTAGAACAAAGTACTCATTACACAGAGGTGAGCAATTGGATTCTGTGCCAGCTACTGAAGTAACAAAGCAGCGGCAGCAGCTGAACGAGGTCAACTTTGGTGCACATTCCATACCTATGTGCACACCTCCCTGTTAGAAAAATGGAAAATAGAAGTTTTAAAACTGAGATGGCTGGTCATCTTCCCATTTGTTCCCTGCTTCCAGAGAAAGAAGAAATACTCTCAAAATAAAAAGTGAAAAAGGAATGGTGGATGAAGCAGAAATGGGGTCGTTGTACTCAAGGGAAATAGGAAGGGGAAAAAACCCACCAAAACAACTAACTATGATACACAGTTAAAACTCATATTTGCTGTTCATTGTAGCAGATTACTCCATTTCTTAATGCAAATATTAGTCTTCTTTTTCTATCTACAAGGGTGAGGAACTATTCATACCGTGTAGTATCATCACCATATATTAGTTGTATTGACTGTTTTCAAAAATTTTGTGAGTTGTGATCTGTCATCATTCCAGAGCCATCTAGAAGAGTCTTTTGGTGGCTGAAAGAAGTGGACTAACATTTTCTGTATTCTTATGTTTCCCGTAAAATATTATGAAATGGGGCTCTGGTCTCTCAAACAGCAGCTCCATCAGCATGTAAGTAGTTCCACAAACATGCTTTGTGGACACTGGCTTGTCACTCCACTTTCTTTCATTGTTACTTGTTTTCAAAGTTCCACTGGTTTTGCACATAGTGACTAGTCTGTTTCTCCAAGGTATTTTGTGTGAGTTCTTGTTGTATGGGCTTTGCCACTAACATACAGAATCTCACCTTCAGAAAGATAAGGCAAGTATGTTTAAAATAAAAATTAAAAAAGTAGAAGTAGAAATGGAAGAGCCTGTGAGTAAGTAGAACCAGGCTTCTTAAAACTGAAATCATCCTCTTGTGTATCTCAGTCTTTCAGAAAGGGCATCTACTTCCTTACAACCAAATCGATGGAATGGAGCACTTTCTTGCATCCTCTTAAAAGTAAGCTTTGTTGTTGTTGTCATTGCCTGTTTGGCCATTAAGTAGACTAGCAAATACATCTTCAGTACCCACATCCTAAAAAAAGAGAAGCTCTTTAGCGGATGTCAATGCTTATGAAAATATAAGATGTTAAATTCATAACACAGGAAAATAGATAACATTTTACAAAGCTCAATAATCATGTGTTGAAGTTTACAGTTAAGCAGAATGCTGATTTGTGTTTTCAATTTCTTCTCACGGCCAATTGTATTGGTATCCAAAACACAAATATTTCCACAAATCTATTTATTATGTTGTTAAGTATTTTATTCTTAGGTTAAGAAACTTATTTGAAGCTACTTTTACTCTTATCCCGGTGTATTTTTTTTCTTTTCTTTTTGAATTTGAAGTATTTGACTCTTCATCTAAGCAGTTTAAGCTAACCCAAAAAGCTGCGGTTGCACTCAAGATGACCTGTTCTCGGTCTTAGAGGTGAGAAGAAACGTGGAAACTGAGACAATTTTTATAGGAATTGGAACATTAGTCTTATTAAGAATGAATCCACTAAGGATATAGAAATCTGGGCTTTGTCAAAGATTCTGAGTTAATACAGTTTTTGGCATTTCTTTGTTTTGAGATTAATTGTATCAATACCATGGCTGCCAAAATGTTTAGTTAAAAGAACCTTGTTTTCAGCTTATGCTAAAAATAGTGCTAATGTTGGCAGAAGCCTTCTGAGCCCTAGAAGCTGTACGTGTATTTGAGGTTCACTTGCCATCTGTTCTTTACATTTATTTAGTAATATATATTTTTAAAATCATTTTTCAAAAAAAAAAAATAATATCACTGTTTGAAGTGAGACACCAAAAGCACTAGCCACATTCAGTCATAATATGGCAATTTACAGAAGTTCCCCCCATAAAGCTTGCAGTGCTACTCATATCTGATCTGCAGCACATGACTTTGGCAGTATTTATACAGAAAAGTATGATTTGACATTTGCTGAATTACCGCTTTTAAATGTAATGAAAGTCCACCCTTTCATTTTCATTTTGCTTTACTTTAATGGAAGTTAAACTTATGCCTCTAGAGCATCAGTGGTGTTCTGCGTGTGATTTTGGAGCACCTACAGGAAGCCTTTAAATGATTCAGATTCCTTTGTGGCTCCTGGCAGGACAGTGAGTGTCTGGAGGCTGAAACACCTGCTCCAGGGAGATAGGCAGGCTGAAAAAGTAGTGCTGTATTCACAGACTTTGCATTTTCTGTTTTGTGTGGAAGTGACCATTCCGTTTCTGACACTGTACTCTGTTTTTCAGGAAATAGCAGTAGAGTTTTAGGAGTCATTTTGGAGTTGAGAAAGGGAAGCAGTAGCTTGTGGTGATCAGAGCAGCAGCGAATGAGAGTTCTGTATTTTAACACAGTTGAGTTTTTCAGTCAGGAGCATAAATACATCATTAGTAGCTAACCATAAATGGGAAAGAGATGGCTTAGTTGTTATGTAGTCCTTTGAGGATCATCATGATGTATTTCTAGAGAGACTATCAAAGGCAGTAAAAATGTGCCAAATATCCCTTTATCCTGGAAGTCTGGAGTGTCTCACAGTAGGCAGGTCGCTGTGTTGTCCCTTTCAGCTACACACAGCTGTTATCTGGGAAGTGTCCATGCCAAGTGCAATTTCCAGCAGCACAAGGAACATCCACCAGTGCAGCATAGAATGGTCTTATCCTGATGTGCACCATCAGAAGGACAGGCAGCCTCACTGGATACTCAGCAAGTAAAATTTCTGTTGTTTTTCATATTTTTTTCTTTGCTTGGTGCATATTTGCTTACAAACTGAAGGTTGTTCCCATATTGTTTAGCTACTAGAAGATTCCTACTTGACCTTTACAAAACAAGCCATTAAAAACTATCTTGGTAACATCAGAATCTAGAAGACAGGAATGAGTGTCAGAGCAGGTTGCATGGCAAAGCATACACTGAGAGAGTGCCTGTCACCAGTCATCATGCAGAAAGGGGTTTTTATGGGTTGAGATGGTAGCATCCTAAAAAAATTTTTTTTTAATTAAAAATCAGCTTCAGTTATCAAGGGGCTGAAGCAGGATTGTGCCAATTTGCAAGCAACTTTGTCCAGTTGTTTGTCCAGATAAGTTCTGTGTCCAAGTGTGGAGCCCCCAGTACAAAAAAGACAGGGAGCTGTTGGAGTGGGTCCAGAGGAGGCACACAAAGATGATCAGGGGACTGGAGCACCTCCCCTATGAGGACAGGCTGAGGGAGCTGGGCTTGTTCAGCCTGAAAAAAAGAAGGCTGCGGGGTGACCTCATTGCAGTGTTTCAGTACCTAATGGGGAGCCTACAGAGGGGAGGGGAATCAACTCTTTGAAAGGGTAGATAACTGCAGGACGAGGGGAAATGGTTTTAAGTGGAAGGAGGGGAGATTTAGGTTGGATGTCAGGGGGAAATTCTTTGCAGAGAGAGTGGTGAGGTGCTGGAACAGGCTGCCCAGAGAGGTTGTGGATGCCCTATCCATGGAAGTGGATGGGGCCCTGAGCAGCCTGGTCTAGCATTAATTGGGGAGGATGGTGGCCCTGCATGTGGCAGGGGGGTTGGAGATTCATGATCCTTGAGGTCCCTTCCAACCCTGGCCATTCTGTGATTCTGTGCATACCTGTGTGAGAACCTTGCATTTATTTGCACGTTGGCTTTGTGGAGCCCTTTGCTCAGCAGGCTCTTACTGCAACAAAGGCTGGACAGAAGGCAGTTGTTGCAGCCTGCTGTGATGTGGGAGCTCGTGAATTGGCAGGAAGCAGGATGTTTTGACCTGCACGTCTCTTTATTTTCGTGAGCTGTTTTATTTCACCAATTTCTATGTATCACTTTATATGAACTCTTTAGAAATAAAATGAGATTTTAGTGATCTGAGAATGTCTAATGAGCAACAATGTCTTTCTTAGGCATTGGCTGAAGCATTCCATTTGCCTTTTCTTAGATTTAGCAGCTTAAGTAGTATCTTTAAGGCTTACTGTAATCAGACTATTGCAGATGAAAATGAATTCCTGAGGATTTTTTTTTTAAAGCTGAATCCTTAAACAATAAGGTCCTGCTCGTTATATTCAGCCTGTACCAACTGAACCTGTTGGAAATCTTCAGAATAGGAAATGGATTAAAGTGCAGTCCTTGTTACAATTAGGAGAAGTTTCAGCCAGTTCTACATTCTTAATGTGGTATAACTTACCCTTTGGTATACATTGTTTCCTAAATTAGTTAAGGAGCTGTAATTGAAAAGGTAGCATTTACAAGGAAAGACATTGTTTTTTTTTTTTTTTACAGATAGCATAAAGTATTGATTCTGCTATCAAACCAGTAAGAGGTTAGTTTAAATTGCAGAATCTAGAGAATAAGATCAGTTCACGTACATATTTTAGTTATCTATTAAGTAACTATGTATTGTAACTATTAAGTATCTACTGTTAATTAAACTTTTTTCAAGTTCCAGATAAGTCATACAGTATTCCGGGGAAACAAGAAACTATTAATGGGCATCAGCTCCTTAACTATCCTTGTGACTACATAACAGGGACACATTCGTGTCATTTCTTTGTGCAATAACTTTTGCAAAGAAGTATTTTTAAACTGATCATTAATTTTATGACCACAGAAATGAGATGCAAAATTTATGCTGTTGTCATTGGCACAAGTTCAAGGCACTACTGACATTATGTGTGATTGTAATGGAATGGCTGCCAACTAATGAGTCTATAGACATTTCATTTGAGCATGCTTTGCTTTTAGAAGTCTGATTAGGCAGTAATGCTTTCAATTATGCCAGCAAATTGCATTGGATACATTTACCTGATGCCCATTCTTGCTTTGTAGTTCAGTTTTCTATTACATAAATGCAAGTTGAATGCTTCTCTTTAATTTATTGGTGCTTTTGGGGTGTATTTTTAGGTACTTGGCACCTGAAGAGAGGAGCAGTGGCTTGTGCTGCTCAACACTGACTCCTCTGACTGCTTAAGGAGTAGCAGTTCTACTTAGCCTTTGGAAGGTGAGATATAAACTGCAGTGCAGGACCTTAATGGAGGAGAATGTGGAGAAAAGGCAGAGATTACTCTGAGTGGGAATGCAAGGGACCCCACAGAATCAGCAGGAAGCCTCTCTGTAAACTGTCAGGAGCAATATCCTTGTGTATTAATAGCATACACTCCTAAGGTGTCTTTTAACCCTGTCAAAACTCAGGGCTGATAGCCTGTAGTCATTGTTTCACGTGAACACAAAAGCTCTGTGAAACACTGCTTGTTAAAGCTGCAGAGCACGTTGAGTCAGCTCTCCATCAACATGACTGCAGCTCATGATAGATGAGTTAAGGGTTACATTTCAGTGCATAATACAGACTTAAAATACTTCTGTTTAATCTAAAACAAAACAAAAAACAAACAACCAAAAAAAAGGAAGTTATCGGCTTAATTTAATCCTGTGTGGCTGTAGGCTACTTGTGACTCTTTTAGTGCCTGTGACCTGTTCTCCGTGGTTTTGACACAAAAAATTGGAGTACCTAAATATATGGCTGCATGACATGGGATCTGTATATTTATCCTGATTATCTTTCTCAACTTTTTTCATTGTCTTCAAAGTCCTCAAGCCTTTGTTTACAATTGAACATCTAGTGAATACTTTTATGATCTTAAACTCTTTAAAGTCACTGTATATACCTTTTTTCTTCACAGTAACTCTTATGTTGTTTGAGGATTATTTTGAATTTGGATATTATGGCCTTGGATATTTGTTTTATAATAAATCTGCATTTAACCTGCACCCAATTTTTGTTCTTTCAGATACAGTATATACTTGGGAGTGTACATGGGGTGCTCTAAATATGTATGTTTATATTAAAAAGCTTATATTCTTCTAGATCATCTGGGGATTATATAAATGCTAAACACAAAGCTTTACTGTGCAAAACCGTTACTATAATTAGAAAATGCTAATTACGTAGCCTGGTGGAAGAATGGGCTAAATATGCACCTCTGGGAGCTTGTCAAAAAAATCACAACTTCTCTGAAAGAGTGCATTGCTGGGTAGGGTGAGACCCTGTGGAAATGATTCCTTTCTGTGTGTACTTCCCTGTAAGTCATCCAGAATAGCTACACATTCAGATATAGTGAGGTGTACTCTTGCTGTTCAATCTGTGGCTTCCGATTGCTGGAGTTTGTTGTTTGTGGAAGTGTTGTTTTCCTCTAAAAACATAGCCTAATGTTTTAAATTTATTCTGACACCAAAGGAGCATATAAGTGGTAAAAGGGCATTTTTGACTGATAAACCAGAGATTTGAAGGTGGGTGTTCATAGAAACTTAGGTTCTTTGCATTCTAGTACCAGTAAAAATTTAGGGCATAAAAAGAATGGAACAACTCCTGAGAGGATATAGGCTGTGATTATAATGTCTGCTCTTTTAATACAGAGTCTATTTTGTAATTTGTGTGTATTTAATATGTATATGTATGCACAGAGAGTGAGAGGCAACTGGTCTCTGCATGTAAGGGTGAAAGATGATCGTGCAGGTTGTAAATATGCCATAATCTTGTTCTGTTCACACGCTCTCTGCTCTGTGGCTTTCTGTTTGGATGGAGTGAATCCTGGAGACGGATAATTTACTTCTGATTGGTTTGACAGGTGTGATGAAATGCAAATATTTTGATCAGATTAACACGGTAGCTGAAGTGCTACCGGAAGTCGACTGTGTCAAAAATAGATTGGAATCAGGTTCACATTCTAAGCAGTACTTGTACAGCATTGGGACTTGAAAGGAAACTTTGCTCTGAAAAGTATACTAAATTAATGAAAAGAAAATCCAATTTGATGTTCAGCAATTTTGGGCTACAAAAATTCCAGTAAAGCAAAAAAAAAAATCTGGAAAGAAAACATGTTGCTTCTTTTTGCTAGGAACAGAGTATAGACTGAATTTCTATATTATTAAATAGAAAATAAAGGAATAAAACTCTCAGCCATAGCTAGGCAGCCCAACTGTTTCTATGGATGCAGAGAATAATTTCACTGTGAATGGGGGTTTATTTGGGAGTTTATACATTAGCTGTGTGGTACAGTGCTCCAAAAGAGAATATATGAATGGAGATGCATGTCTGGAGAGTTCTGGAAAGCTTTTGCATGTGAATATAACAAAAGGAAGTGCTTAAGCAATTTTTTCTGTATATACTTTTTAAGAAAATGGAGAGCTATTGCTGTTGGAGCATCAGAGTTAGGATTTTGGTTTGGTGATGTTGTCAGCTTTAATTATTGGATATTTCTTATTTTCCAAGGCTGTTTCTTTAAAAACAAAAAAATAATCATGTGGTTGAGGTTGTGGTTTCTTTTTAATTTTCACTTTTTTCCCCCTACATTTTCAGTATTTTTTTTTTTTCCCCTCTGCTTCTTTGTCTAGTTGCTATGAAAGCAAACCAACCAAACTCAGAAAATACACTGCATTTCGGGAGGGCAAAATTAAATTTTGTCTTATTAAAAAAAAAACCTCAACTGTAGCAATTTCTCTTTATTTCCCAACATTTAATACACTCTGGTCAGCATCATGCGCTGTTCAGCTAATATTGCAACTTTTGTTTGTTTATGTTGTGGTAGGGCTCTCAGTTGTTTGAGAAATTCATCACTAGATTGCTGCATTAAGGCACCCCTTTGGACTGGGTGCTCTCAGAAGATGATCCTGTTTTTAGTTTCATGGGAAGAGTACAGCGCACACTACATTTGCAGAGTGCCCCTAGAAAGAAGATGAAGAAAAAGGAAAGTGGGCAGTGGAGGACAAAGTAGTAGGGCGGGCCTCTGGAAGGAAGATGCTGCATATCCCAGATCCTCTCTACTCTCAGAAGTGAAAGACTTCTGGTGTTGACACTGCCCATTTATTTCCTGTCAGTGTTTGCTCTTTGCTGTGTTTTTTTTTCTTTTTTCTTTTTTTCCCCACCCTGTCAGCTAAGCAGCACTGGTAGTAGGTTCATTATAGGACAGTGTTTAAGAAAACCACTCCAACCAAATGCACTTGGCCACTTAGCGTGTTGCTCCAGAACAGCAGCATTGAAGTACAAGGTGCATGAGGAACGGACGCTTCTGAGTTTGAAATAGTAGTCAATACCCTCCTTAACAGTGAGATTCAGTTATTCACTTATAATGAAAATAGTTGCCTTTGGATTCTGTGTTTGCATGACAGACTATATTAGCTAGTAATGTGGGGTTTTTTTGACTTTACAGAATTGGAAGATGAGGAAGAGTCAGATTGCTCCTTTTCTTCACCTCCTGACAGTGCCTCAATAGCATCTGACCGATGTGATAAAGAGGATGAAACACATTCTGATGGTATGTGACACTGTTTATCTTAGAATGTACTAGATTTGCCAGTTTGCTACAAACTCGTGTAATAGGAACCTCGTGATGAGAATGTTAGTGTTGGAAATCAGATAAACAGATAAGCATCACAGCTGGACTGCTTTTCTACCTTTACAAGAACCTTTAAAAGAACGGAAGAGCTCTCTCTAGTGGTCCTAGAGCATAGTGAAGCTGTCACAAATTTGCATGTTTTTTTTTTTCAAACCCACGCTTTCTGATAACAAAACATCTTCTGTGGATGCGTATGTTTTTATAGAGAGAGCATGGCTAAAGCAGTGTGAATATTTGTACTAACAAATTGTTTGTTAATTCAACATTATCAGATTCTTGCTTAATTTTATTGTGCTACTTAATGGCTTACTGTATTATTTATCATATAAATAATGAAACAGTTCATGTGATTGATATTTTTCTGCAAACTCCATGCAGAATAGGTTCATAAAATATTAAATTAATTATTCCTACATTGTTTCCTTGCATTGAGGTAGTCTTTTGTAGAATGTTTTTGTTGTATACATTTTAAATTTGAGTTTGCATAAAGAGGAAAATCAAAGATCCATGGCTGTTTTCCATGTTGTTTTGGGTTGTATTCATTAAATTTAATGCTAAATGTGGCTGTTCTGGAGACATGAGCGATTGAATATTTCAGTAGCTAACAAGCTTGCTTTAGCATAGTGTCCATATTTTTGAGGTTCATTTATTGTATAAATAATATTAAAAACCTTCTATGGAAAATACAAGGCAGTAAATTAAGTATATGTACAAATAAATTAACGATGTATATTAATTTGTGGCACTGGAAGTTAGACCTGCTAGTGAATGATGTTTTCTGACATGATATGATGATCAAACTGTGCAGCTCATTCTCGAAATACAATTGCTGAATGAAAATATGCTTCCCGCAACATAGCACTCCACGTTTTATGTTATCCAGATTATTCCCTTTGGAAACATAAATTGCTTTTATGAGGTATAAAATTATGTCTATTGCAGAACAGGGATAAGTCAAGTACATGCATAAGTGATAAACCTTCTAACCACTGATTCAGAATAGCACAGTTTTTTTTATATATTCAGAACTCTGTAAAACGTGTAGCAATAATAATCACACTTCTTTTTATATTGAGCTTGTTGCGTTTCAGCAATGTGACCTTCTAAAAAAAAAATAAGAAAAACAAGCCTTTTTGCTTTCTTGTTGAAATGTAATTATCAGTCAAATTGAGTATGGCTTTTAGAAAAGCCAAGCTAATATTCCGAACTACAGATGAATGCAACTTTCCATTTATTTATTTTTGCTTACAAACATAATCTCAACATTATTTCTAATTGTAACTTAATAACATGGTACTGATTGCATAAAGGGTTTCTGACAAAATTGTATGACTGTTTAATAGGAGATATGATTATATATTTGTTTCAAAACAAGTTAATCAAGAAAAAAGCGATAACGTTCATAAAACTAAATGAATAGCTGAAGAATGCTGATACCAGGGTATATAAATTACTGTACGATTTTATACAGATGAATAATTAATTTTTAGTTCATTCTGGAAGTTGTAATTATGAGACTAGGTCTGGTACCTGCCTGTTGGTATCTTTGTTAATTCCTTAACATTTTGGGTGGAAACATGGTGGGTATGGTACACTGTCTGTTACATTTAAGGTGATGTTACCTCATTGTTCCTGATACATTTTTGGAGAAATTCTCCTTGCTTACCTAGTGGAAGCTCAGAATGAGGGAAAGGTGGCAAATTTGGGTCTGTAAATACTTACATTTAATTAGAAATTTTCCTCCTCTTTGAATGTCCAGTGTGTCACTTTGAGTGTTTTGATTTTCACATATATAGACCACCATTCAAACATAGCCACATAGACTATGCATGGAAATCCATGTTAAGAGAATCTTATAAGAGGTGAATTGATCCTCAGAGGTGCAATTTGTTTCAGTTTTCATAGGCATGATTGGGTTTGTTTAAACTTAATACTTAATTTTTATTTTTTAGCAGTCTCTTAGTGCTCAATATTTAAGCTTAGTGAAGCAACTGGATCCATAGGGGAAACATTTGGTCTTATGCAGTTACCAGTTTAGTTCAGCAGGGCTGTGCATAGGTGTAAAACCTCATTTGTATAGAATCAAGGCTCTCAGCATTAACAGAGGGGCATAACTGTGGGTAAAGAAGTGGAGAAGCATTCTTTATTTCAGTGTATTTGTATTATTTTATATAAACCTTTGAAGGATGTTTGCTGTTTGAAACACAAAAATGTACATACATGTATTTTTACCTTTATATACTTGAATTAAAGGCTTCAAGATTTGTCTGACTTCTGAAAGCGCTGCTACTTGGCTTTGCCGGCTTACTGTCAAAATATAATTTGTGAAGGCACCCGCTTGGTAACAGATAAAGAATTAGTGTATTACGTGTACATTATAGTCGTTGTAAAATCCTGGAGTTTTTGTGTGACCTTTGTCTAATGGTGTATTAATTACACGAGAGATAATCCATTTAACAATAAGTATGGGATAACTAAATTAGCACAGGTCACCTAAAGGCCTTTTGTCAAATCTGATTGTTATGTTGTCCTTTTGACTTTTACCTTATGGTAGGCACTAACAAAGTATCTAAACTTTGATGGATTATAAACTCTAAACATGATATGTATTTTTCATAATGCTAATGTAATTTTCTAGGTACTGAAAAGGTCAAACCCACACGTCTCTGTGTGCATTCTAAGTCTGTCTTTCCTTTTAATATTTCTTTTTCTCTGTTCCTCTGGTTCAAAAGTTCACTCCGTTCCCAAATGGCCACCTAATTTTCCAGTTATTCCCTCAAGCCATATGTGTTTTGGTTTCTTTATGGTTTATTAGGTACTGTAGGAAAGTAGCATAAGTTATATCTTCTAATGAAATTCAAGCACACTTCAGTGATGCTTTGACTTGATTGCTGGCAGCAATTAAATCACAACGAAGGAGAATGATGCATAGGCTTACATGTCCAGACACCCTACAGAAATTGGAAGAGGGATAAAACACAACAAAACCTCAAATAAAATAACAAACCCAAACCCAAGACAGACAAAACAAAACAGCACTGCCAGGCACTCAGTTCTTAACTTGATTTTTTTTTTTATTGGCTAACAGCCTGATTGATAGCAAAATCATAACTTGCTGTATGCTAACAGGCAGAGTTCACTTGTAGGTTATTGTGAGCTGATAAAGGGTTAGATGGAGTTTTGATTTTCGCATTGGTCCTTGGTGCACCAGATTAATGGAATTTCAATGAGAGACTGGAGTAGTCACAGCTTTGTCAGAAAAACAGATGGAGATTCTATAGCTATGTCTGCTCATTAATACCAGTTGCCTGAAAGGTGTACTACTTCTCTATACAAAAGACTCAACATAATTGATTTTTGAGTGGTGTCTTTTTTCACTTATTGATGACTAGGTTTCTTGCAACTTAAACGACAGGTTTTTGTATAGTACATTGTATTACAATGTTATGCCTTGTAATTTCTTACTCCTCTTCCATCTGTATGTTAAAGAACATAAGTAATGGAAAATACATTTCTAGGTTCATTAGAAAGCAATGCATACTGAAATACATTAAAAGTGAAAAAGGAAGACTTTATTTACAGTTGCTGGCAAACTTATTTTTAGTTGAGGTGTTAATTAATAATGAAGTTGTCATATTAATGGAGAAAATGTTACTGTCTTTTATTTAATTTTCAGGTTCTGTAGGTTGATGTGAAATCTAGGTTTAACACCATACTGAAACTTTCTTAGACTTCAACAGTATAACCTTCTTTTGTGATCCCCATTGTTTTGGTTTTTTTTGACTGTGAAACCTTTGGTTGATGGTAAGAAATTTGATTCCATATGAGGTATTGCCATTACTATTAAGGAATACAACTTCTGTTATTTTTGTAACTATTGTGAGTGAACCTACCACTTATGAAGAAGATATGTCTGGTTAGCTCTGCAGGGAGTGTGATTTAGTAATTACTGGATTTAAAAAGATCATAGTGAATGCTATTAAAATAATTTAGGTCACATTCGTTTCTATGGGTAATCTAGAAATGTTGCCTTGAGCATGTGAAGATGAAGGAAGTACTAAAAATGTGTCTGAGAACTTCTATGGTCTTCAAATTATCCTATTTGACTATAGCATATGAATAAAATATGCTTTTTCAGTAGAAAATTCTTAAATGGAGTGAGAATGTCAGGGGATTAGGTAGGCTGAGACACTTATGGACAATTCGTAAATCTGCAGCCTTCAGTGTTTTCTAGGAAGGAGCATTTTGAACCTTGTCATCCAGAATAAAGTCTTTGCAGGTTGGTGGAATCAAAGTGAAAAGCAAAGTGTACTAAAGAGCAGCCTGAAACATGAAGAATATTTTGCAAACTCAGCTTATGATTGAAATCCACATCTCTTCTTTTAATCTCTCTTCACAAGTTAAATGGGATACAAGTGGGAACAAGTGTGTATAAATTCTCAGGTTCAAATCTGTTTATAGAAGAGAGCGTTAACCTTGTTGAAATAATAGTCAAAAGATGTAAAGTTCAGCTCCTTGTTGGACAGGAGAGACGTTATAGTCAAGCAGATATATTATCCTTACTGTGCCTGAAATGATTTTGGCAGTCACCTGTCTCATCTTTCCTAAAAGTCTTTAATATTGCAACTTCACTGTCTTTCCAAGGCAGTTTGTCCCAGTGCAGCACTGCAGTTGCTATTAGCAGATATGTGTCCTAAAGGTTTCATATCACACCATTGACATTTTACTCCCTTTTGTCCCCGAAGGACACACAGTAGTTTCTTTCCTTTCTTTTCCTTTTGTCATGTATATACTCAAAGACTGAAAAGAGGCTTTGTACCTCTTCAAACTTAACTGCTGCTGAAGAAGTCAAGCAACTGAACTGCTTGTTTGTTTGTTTGTTTACACAATCAATCGCAGTGAATATTGCAGTAATTACTTATTTTGGAAAATAATTTTTTTTAAAAAGCATTTGAAACATGGAAAGCTAATCTGATTAATTTTGGTTTATACAATTTGCATAGAACAGAAGGGATTAATTTCTGTAAGGAAACAGAAGTTTCAAGTGCACTTCTGGCCCTGTTAAAGTCAATGGTAAAGTTAAAAATGATACCGTGTAGGTTAACAGTGTGTACAAATTGATGATACTAAAATGGTTGAACTTCTAATTATCATGATGAAAAACTTCCTATTAAACAATAAACCCCTGTGTTCTTTTAACATTTACCTTTCTCCCATGGGAGAAATGACATGGTTTGTTGCTCATTTTATTTCATCTATGTTGCTTCAGTGACTGAGCAATAACAAAACAGCCATGCATGCTTCACCACTGGACAGGACAATATCTACAATAAAAACAATAACTTGTTTGACCCATTCTTTTTCATATTACATCATAGTTTTATTCAAGATATCTAGCTATTGTAAAAAAGAACAGAAAGCTGAAGTGCACTATCTATTTTTTTTCCATTTATTTTATGTTGCTAGTTTGGCTAATGCTTTTCTAGGTCAGTTCTTTTATATCACAAGTAGCTGAAATAAAAAGGAAGATAGAAGCTTTTGCTTCAGCTTCCTTTATATAGGATAGGATGTTCAATTACACAATTACAGGTTTAGGGCCTAATTAACACTTTCCTTAACTATAGAAATTTCTACTTTCTGATTTCCTTTTAATTCCTCATTCTTCCTGTTAAGAAATAGTGGCAAGTCAGCTTTCATTCTGCTCCTTACTTCATCCCTCACAGGACCAGGCAGATGAGTTAAACGAGAGTGCTGCTTCACAATAACTCAGTGACACCTTGAGATAGGCGATAATCCAATACCCTTCTAGAGGTGAGCAAGTCCAACAGGTTGTTGTTGCTGAGTTTGTAGGCAAGAGTCTTCTTTTTTTCGTGTGTGTGTGTGTGTACCAAGTAAGTCAGGGTGACGGGTCAGCCTTCAGCATACACTACACAGTGTCATTTGATTCAGGCTTTTCTTTTCCACAGAATTGACCGTTAGGAATTTGTGCCTGTATTTAATTTAGTGTATGCATGGAAGTATGTAACACTAAGTAAAAGATTTTCCCCACATTTATGTTTTTATGCTTTAACTGATGAGTGCTTTCAGTGGAGGTGCAAAGTATGTTTGTGGAGCTTAAGCAAGAAGAAAAAGGACCTGTTAACTCTCAAGTGTCATGCAATCTAGGCATTAATGTAATGGATTTGTGTTTGTTTCTTTTTATGAAAGAAGGAGGTTGCTATGGTTTAATATTTATAAATTTTGAGATTAAATTTGAATGCTAAAGTAAAATCTGTGTCATTAAGAAGCTTATTAAAGTGCTGTGAAAAAGGAAAAAAAAAAAAACATTGCAAATGAAATCTTTATCATACCCACAGTACAGACAAGTTCATTATTGCTATTCCAAAAAAATAACTTGTAGACATTGTTCACTGCTTAAAAAACTGCAGCAGGAGCTATAATCCCTGCAGACATTTGCCACTAGACAGTATTGGTTTGATAGTTTGTTCTGAAATTCTTCGTAGATATTCACTTGAATTACTTTCAAGAGTGAGATTAAGAGGAAAGTACAAGATCAAAATATTGAATGTTGACTTCTCTCCAAACGAAAATTATTACTGTTCTTAATTATTGTTATTCAGAACCTGTTCACCACTCTCACAGCAATGAAAGGTATTGTCACCTGGATGTTAACTTCTGTCTTTGCTGCTATTTGTATTGACAAAAAGACTTTGGGACTCATTTTGTGCAAGGAGTTATGAATGATCTTGTACTGTGAAATGGGCTAAAACCTTTTCTGGTCTAAAAAAGATTTTCACGGCCTCTTCCTTGAATATTCTCTCTGCCTATCTGAACGCATGTTACTTATTTAATGGGAACTACATCATAGTCTGATTCTAACTCTCCAGAGGTATCCCATCTTCGTAGAAAACACCTTTTTCCTGTGCTTCAACATTCAAATTTTGTATTTCTGTATATATCGGTAACATGCAAAATATTCACAATGTATATTCAACAATGCAATTAATTTATGTGCCTCATGTATCTGCTATTGTGCCTTGCCACCTTGTACTGAGGGGGCAAGGGGAATGATAAATGTGGAATGCGTATGATTGGCCCCAGAAGGATGTTTGTAGTGTGCTATAAAATGAGGATTTGGAGACAAGTTAAGTAATGGTGGCCCAAGTCTTTCTTGATAGATAACAGGTGAATTGTTCCTTCCCAAGAACAGGTATAGAACATGGGGACATGGACATTAATATCACAGTTGCCTGAGGAAAAAATGAATGGAATTGATATCATGGAATTCAAATTAAAAAGCAAATCAAATGAACCAACCACTCCCCCTCCAAAATAAACAGCCCCTCCTTCCCCCGAAAAGCTACCAAAACAACAAATAACTAAACGAAAAAATTGCTTTTTAGAATTCTGTCTATTTTGTGCTCAGCAATTTGAGTTTGTATTTCTCTGGGAGAGGTAGGGTTAAAAAACTGTCTTTACATGAAATTAAGAATGGAGTGCTTTTTCTCCTCTCAGTGGCTTCTTCAGAAACTGATTTGAATACCATATTTTAACAGGAAAAGAATTGCTGAGATTATGACCAACTTTGATCGAAGATTTTTGGTATATTTTAGCAGAGTGGTTATTCTGTATTTGTGTTGTACACCTGTGAGCTAAGAGTTAAAAATACACAAAAGAATGTAGTCATAATGCTGACAAATGCAGAGATTTCTTCTGTAATCTGTATATGCAGATTTGGGTTATAAAGCAGTAAATAAGTCCTGCAAAACAAAAACATTTTGGTTTTACTTGTTAACCACCAACATCTGCAAATTTTCATCTGGCAATATTAGGGATTATGCCATGCAGCTGGTGGAGGCATAGTTTAGTATGCACTGCTTTTTTTAATACGTGGCATACATTTTTCTTCTCTCTCAGATCTCTGGAATCTTCCAGTGTCCTCATTTATTTGAGTGATATTTAGAATTTGGTATAAAAATAATGTGAAAATGCCATAGTGCGCTGGCGATAATTGATTTAGTCCATCACACTGAAATACCCCTTGTTTCCCTCTTCCTCCTCCCTTGGGCAATAATCATGGGATCAAGCTGCCAGTCTGTAGATATAATTTTTCCAGCAGTGCCATCTGGCTACTTGGCACTAGAAGTTGTACTGGCTTCTTAGCTGTTTCCACTGATTTTTGTCAAATAGAATTCAGTTGAGGAGATGTCTTCTGCTAGTGGATGTTGATTTTTTTTTTGTTTTCAGTTGTTCTTTTTTTTCCTAAAATGAATATTGTTTTTTGTTGAAGTTTGTACAGAGCTGCTGAGGTTTGGTTTTTCTTTTTTTCTTTTTCTTTTTTTTTTTTTTGAAAAAAATATGGATTTATGTAGAAATTGGCTTCTTTTAGTTATCTTAAAAGTAGAAGTACTAGCATGTTACTTCGGTCTATTGTAGAGAGCTTCAACAGTTAGACGAAATTTTCTCTTTTTTCATTCTTGGGAGCTTTCACTTTTTAAAGAAATTATGGATGAACTATTAGAATTCTAATATAATAGACCCTATTCTAATGGGTCTGTGTTACATAGGTGACAGGCCTTATGTTTTGGAAGGCTCAACCAACCAAGTCTCTTTGTTAAATTTTATATGTGTATATTTTATTACAAAATATAAAGCTCTAGAAATTGATTGCTCAGCAGAACAAACACATCTGAGTTTTTTCTATTCAAGTCTTAGAAGTGTTTCACTGCCATACAATATGATGAGTAAGAAGACACTGCTCTGTAAATAGTATTTTAATGGACAAATGAAGCAGGAAGAGAATCATCTTCATTAGTTTATTTTGTCGTTGTTATTATTTACTGTTTAATTTACTTTTTATTTTTTGTTCATATATATGTATAAAACCCTAAATACCCTGGCACAATACAAATAATAGCATTTCAGACAACATGCTTTTATTTACTAAAAAACAAAACAAAAAAAACAAAAAAAACAAGCTTTAAATATTTTAGGTGAAATAAAAATAAAAATCCAAAGTGTTCTCTGTTATGTATATTCCTGTTAGGACGAGACTAACTGTTTTTTTAAAATTCTTTCATTTCATTTGAGACTGTTTTTATTTTAGCCATATCGAGTGCCATGTCTCAGATAAATGAATTATAGTCATCTTTGATAGGAAATCCGATTTTTTTGTAGAATACTTTTTAAATTTTTGGGAGCTATCTTAAAATTGTTCAAGGTAACCTTGTGAACTCTCAAACATGAACAGTTGTGTTTAGTGGCCTGTTGGAATATTTTTATATTATTAACCCTAAAGGTAGAAAATAACAAGTGTTATTTATTTATCGTAGTTGTACTATTACCCTAATGTCTGTGTTAATAAAATACAATTCAATTTTTCTTTAAATCAATATTATTGTTATTTCCCGGCACTGGAGAAATTGCCCAGTGCTGGAAATGATGGGGCTAAAAATCTTAAACAGGACAAAGATAGCTGTTGATTTAAATTAAATTCCAAGGATCTCTCAGTATCTCTTCACAGTTGACTTTTAACAAAAAAGAGGGGAGGCAAGGGGTCTGAGCACGGGTCTCCTTATCAGTAACCTGACTCTGATGCAAAGTGGGTATTTTTAACATATGAGTTCAGTTGAAAGAATCTTCAGCAACAGCTATAAAGCAATGATGGCAAGTATAGCTAAATATGCATGATCTATTATAATAGCAGAAGTGTAAGTCTTTCGCTTTGCAAAGGGTGTTCTCTCACGAATGATTTTAAGGGGACTGGTGTATCGTGATTTGCAAAAATAGCATCAAACCCTTTTTGTTCATAACTGCAAACGCAAAGATAAAATGCTGCCGCTAATCAATTGGCTGGGATGCCACCTCATTAAGATTTACACGATCATCAAAAATGCCCAGAATTGTTTGTTGGTGATATCCTAACTCAAATATATAAAAGGGATACTACAGCATTTTTCTTTAGAATCACGGGGAGTTCAGTGACCTTTTGTGGCAAATTATGTAGAAAGAAAATATTTATATTCATTTAAAATAACCTCCATGAAGAAATAGTCTCATTACGCTGTTTGATCAATTTCTTGTAGCCTGAACTGCAGCATGCTGCTATTGCCATCGGTTGATGGAATACACTGAGAAGTGGCTAATGGTGATGGTGCTCATCAGGACAGGGTTCAGCCAGCGGTCAGCAACAAATAATTCAAGACTGTTTCTAAGTTTGTGGCTGGTGGAATTTGCTTCTTGCCCCAAGCCAGCAGCATTGCTGAGCTGGGCTATTTGATTAGAAGAGGAGCATATTTGCTTCTTAGCAACTGCACATTTGCACAACACACAGACCTATACTGCCTCCAAAGGTTTTCCTTTTGTGATGGTGGAATAATACTTCCCTGTTGATTGACAGACAAAAGGAATCTTTGCAATGCAGAAGAGTTTACAACCAATTTTTCCTTTGTCTTTTGTATACTTCTTAATTTAGTATTGCCTGATACAAATCTGTATATGCAGCAAGACACTCCACAATTTGAACTCCTGCATTTAAGCTATTGCTGCTATGCATATTTAAAAGACAGATGCACACTTAGGTTTAATCATTGGCATGTGCAGCTTTTTCCCCAGCAGATCTACTTAGTGGAAATTATTTTCTACTGTATTTTGAAATGGCTTCTTGGATATATATATCTCCATTCTTGGATATATACATATATATATATATATGACCATCTCCCATTCCTTTTTACAGAAGGTGATGATAAGAGTGAAAGCTGTCCTGTTTTTGGTGTGTTTTTAAATGTATTAACAGAAGCGTAGCAGTAATAGCAATTTTAATACTCTGTGTGTGTATACTTCTCAATGTAACATTTCCTACAGGAAGTGAATCTACAGAAAAAAATGTGTCTAGTCAGGGGAGGGCGAAGGTATTTATAACACTGGTAATCCTTAAGACAATTTAGGAAAAAGAAAGCCTGAGATTTACAGTCCTAGGAGGGCAGGGCAAGAAAAAAGCAAACTTTTTTTTTTTTTATGGCTTTACAGCTCTTTTCGCTCCTGGCCAGTGTTTTATTGTGGAAGTTTCCGTAGTGCCATAGTGGAGCAATAAATTGCTGATGCGGTTGCTGAAATGCTGCCTGAAATACTACAGCTAATGCTAATGAGAATTTTTGATGCAAATATCTGCTTGTGTATTTTCCTAAATAAAAGATATCTTACCTTCTGTAACTAAAAGCAATGAGAAGCACCATTTAAATGTGGGTTTTATAGTCTCTTAAAACTGTATCTTTTAAGGGCAAGGAAGGATTAAAGCAAGAGTACAGAGTAAAAGGACTGGGCATGGCTAACATAAGCATCTAGGAGTTCACTTACTAATAACCTTTTTGGTGGCAATTTGAAGCTAAGAGGAAAGAAGAAAGCAATCTGATAATGGTGAGACAATAATAAACCCCAGATGTCCCTCTAGGTAAACATTAAACCTACTGAAGTCTTGAATTCTTTTTTTTTTCCATGAGCAATTCTTTTTAGATAATTTTAAATCCCTATACAAAACGTAATTTTCTTTCAGATTTTTAGAGGTGGGGAAAGAGGGATGAAAGAAAGTGAAAGAGGCAAAGGGGAAACAGTGGACAACCTGGGGAACAAGTCTATGGGGTGTGCATGCAACTGAACAGGAGGTAGGAATGAGTGCCAGTGTTGTTCTGGAAGGGCTTGATTGGTGGCTGCTTTCTCTTTGTGCTAAACTTGATGGATGCATACATAAATTTTTTGAGGAGTGTTTTAACATACTGGAAAGATTTAGCAGAATGCAGGGAGAGGTCTAAATCTGATGTTCAGAGCTACAGCAGTGTGGTAAGGTGGCTGCTTGTTATATGGCTGAATTGCCAAGGAGAATCTTACACCTTGAGGACCTAATTTTAGTACCTTTATACCTGTTAAGGTGTTGCCTGTGTTCTACTCCAATGTTACGCTTTTTTCAATAATATACTCATAATGAATTAGCTTTAAAATAAAATAAATACAGAGAGTTTTTATAAGCAGTAGGATTTTTGAACGAGTCACTAAAATACGTAGGAATTGTCAGAGAGCTATTATGAAAATGCAACTATACCCATGGCAGAATGCAGTAGCTTTTGCAATTGCACTCTGAACAATATCCAGCAATTTAAGAGCAGGATATGAGGAATATATTACCTAATTGAACTGACAAGGGGTTTTTTTGCCTAGGTAGATGCAATTATTCAAATTGGAGGTGGGCCAGAATGCTGGGGTTAGTCCCCTCATCTTGCTAATTAGGCTTTCAGTTTCATTAACAATCATTGAGATATTGGGGGACTGGCTTTTGTATGAATGTAGCCATAGTGTAAATAAATAATGATAAAAAAAATCTTCTCTAGAAGCATCTCAAGTTATGTTAAGTGTGTGTATAAAATTATTATGGATCATATTTAGTTGTATAGCTCCAGATCGGCAGAAGTAAATGCATGTTTTAAAATGTGCAGAACACCAAACATATGAAGACTGAAGGCAGCATGGCTACACAACTGCCTGTATTAGAAGCATTTTATTTTCCTTTTACAAGGATTTCTGCTTTTACAAATGCATAGAATCCACAATTAAATTAATCCAGTCTCCTCCCAGGATTATTTAGACCTGGAGTAAATTTAAATTTGAACAGTTCAGAGGAATCCACAATTCTTGTCTTTAAGACCTAATTTAGGAAATATCACTTAATGTGTATGGCATCTTTGAATTCCCTTGCCACTCTGATACACTGTCATTGGATTTTTTTCTTTTCGTGTTAATTGCCTTTGTCCTTTGGAAATGGCCATTACGAGGGACTTGTGTGTTTTTTGTTTTCCTTTTTAGGGAATAATAACAATGTACAGTAAATCATGCCATGCAGTGTAGTTACCAAAGAGCTGCTTACTATGTTTTGAAAAGTTCTTTGGGTATCTAACCCTCAATTAAATCTCTAGGCCAGTCCTTAAGTTCTATAATTCTCCATTTCCACATTCTATAATTAGTGTCTTCCCAGGTACTTCAGGTGGAGAATTTCTTCAGTACATCTGCAGTTAGTTGCAAATGAGATATTAAATTAAAAATTACCTTCTGTGAGGAAAGATCATGAATAGAAAATAAGAAGGTAAAAATATCATACAAGCAGCAAATACACTGCATCAAAATGTTTAAAAATCCCCAAAGTTGTTACTGTATATATGAAACTGAAAGAGCTACAACAATGATAATCATCTCAAAAACTGACAAATAAATTGAATAGTAGAATAGGAGTGCTTTTTAAATTATTTCTTCATTGCCTCTTAAGAATGAAAGCAGAACAATGCTTTTCGAAGATAAGCATTACAATAGGGAAGGGCATGATTACAAATTTCACTAGTTATTTGGGTTCTCACTGCTGTACAGATGAAGCCATAATTTGTCCTTTTGGTTTGATGCTTACACTGATGATCCTCCTCTAATTCTTAATAAATCCTTTGAGACAGAGTCAGTTATCCAGCTCCCATGACTAATATGCTATTACTAGAATAGAACACTAATACACAGTGTTAGAATAATCTTACAGATGAAGAAGCTAACTTTGTTCAAAAACCAAGTTAACTTTGTTTTTCCCTTCCACACTCTGAAATGACTTCTTCAGCCAATATGTGTTATTGGCTAATACAATACAATAAAATGCTTTTCAGGAACTACAAACAAATAGCAGAGTGATTAGTCATTTTTTTTGTCAATATGCTTCTAATCTTACACACAATAAAGAACTTTGGTAGTTATACAAAGACATATTGGTACAGCTAATGCACGAAGAAGGTGATCCTGGAGTTTTGTCCTTTAGGACTTCCATGTCTCTGAGTGGCATCCATGTAATGCTCTCTAACACAGTTCTGCCAGATGTTTTTCAAGAATTTGTTGTCAGAGTATATTGTTCTTAGAGAACTGCTGGTTTACGCAAGGAAATCTGACAGTATGTTAGCATAGCTATTGTAGATGCAACTACAGGAACCAATCTTTAGGATGATCAGATTCTCATTCAGTACTGTTAGTAGTTGCAGATCCATTGACTAGTTATGAGAATTCAATTTAAATACAATCTGAAACTGAGATTTAGCTGTAAGTATTTTCACTGGATCAAAGCTGCTTTAGAATACTAGACTCTGTGTATGTGTACTTAATTTGAATTAGTCCATGCATCAGAGAACCCAACCTGGGTTAAAGAAAGAAGTGGGAGAAAGAGTTTCTAAGCAGATACACAAATATACTACGGTAGGACCTAGGTTCTACAGGAGATGCGTAGCAGACATTGAAATTAAATCTGTCAAAGCAATGTTGTCCTCTAGAATAAGTAAAACTGTCAACTCAGATAAAGTCCAGGTGGTGAGGAGTGAGATGGTATTATTCTTCGCAAAATGGTTTACTTGTTACTATTTCAATGTTACTATATCTAGGCTTTAATATTCAGTATAGCTCTTGATTATGGACACAGCCAACTGTAAGAGCTTTCTTAACAGTGTCCTACAGTAAGCATAAGCTGTTGTATGTTAACCTGTAGGATAAGATTTTGAGATAGAGAGATGGAAAATGGATTCTAAGATTTCCAGATTCTGGGGCTCTTTTCTAGTGTGTTAAATGTTGCAGTGTTCTGCAAAGATCAGAACACACACAGACTTCAAAATTCATTATTCATGGCAATAAATTAAAAAGCAAACAGATAAAAAAAATACAAATCAAGAGTGTGAATTTAGGAAGGGAAAACAAGAAATAGTCCTTCAAATAATTATTTACTGTAGCTCTGGTATTAATTTATACGTAGGGAATGAATCTTTTTGAGTTGGTAAAAATGGTTTATGCTCAACTACTTGTTTTCTTTTGTCATCACCATCTCCAAGTTCCTACTGTAAAGAGAGATGTAGAGTGACAAAAGCTTGATTATGTAAGTCAGTTCTTAAACTAAACCTACTTCCTATAGTTGTTCTTTGAGAGAAAGCAAGAATTCAAAAAGTGCATGTTCAAAGTCAGGAAAAACTTTGGTTTGGCATATGTCCTCACTTACCACAGTTTAGAATGCACTATATGTATGTGTTGGATAACACCATTTACACCTAACGGGATTTTATATTAAAAAAGGAGAAGAAGGAAAAGAGAAGGAAGCAGTGCTATGAGGGATAAAAATTTTCCTGGAAAATGATTTGATTTAGGTAAATAAGAATCATCTTTTTACAGTAAGAATCTTCTTTTGTGACGTTTTCCTCAGTTTTTTTTCTTGTCAAGCTGCTCTGTACTATAGCTACCACAGAAGAAAGTATGCAGTTTTCTGTGAAGTGCATACATAGGCGACATCCCAGTTTACATGCTGTAACCTTCCTCCTGGCTCTTCTCTCTCCCTCAAACTGCTTACGTTACTTTGGGAATGTGATGGTGGTGGGGGTCTGCAGGAGGGAAGAATCAGCAGACCAAAGCAAAAAAAAAAAAAAAAAAAATTGTCTCAGTTTTTTTTGTGTGTGTGTGTGTAACATAATGAAACCAACAATGTGTCCCAGCATTTCTAGAAATAAGTGAATATTGCTTCTCTTTTATGATGAAGAGCAGTGGAAGCAAAGTAGTGCTGACTTGTCCAAGATTGCAAAAGGAATCTGGTTTAAAGCCAGGACTTGCTCTGTTTTCTAGCTCCTGCTTACATGGTAAGATCTCTTCATTATGTCTCATGCTTTCCAGCTTTCTGAGTTTTTGACAATTTGAAATGGATATTAAAGGGACACAGGGTAAACTTTTTTTTCCCATCCTCAGAACCACATCATTTATTAACAGATGTCATGCAAATGCATATACAACTTCCATGGATTTGAGTGTTACGGTAAATGGTAAAGAGGCTCTCTTGGGTTGGGTTTAAGCTGATGCATTCTTCTGAAATACTAGAGCTGTTTGAAGTGTTGTGTAACGCCTTAATTTTTATAAGAAAAAATTGGTATTCCTTTAACTGTTTAAAAACAAACAAAAAACAACAGCAAAACCAACAACATTCTGCTCAGGTTTTCAGAATCAGAAAAATCATGTAGTTAGTACAAGTTGTAGCATCACCTTCCCAAAACTTCCTAAGAGCTATGGCAGTGAATTATACTACTGATACAGTTAATAAAATTGAGTTTTCCCTTACTGGTTAATTTGAGGGAGGTTTGTCTTCTCCTCCCCTTCTTCCCCCTCAACTTAAAAAAATAATAATAAAAAAATTAAACATTGCAATTTAAAAGTGGGTATCCAGACCATACCAAAAGTGAAGTGGGTTCTGGAGGCAGTAGAATGTAATATGCTTTCTATCTCGATGATCACAGCTAACTTTAATAAACTGCTGGAAAAGTTTATAAAAGTTGCTCTTCAACTTCCAAATGATAGAAGTGATTTGGCTTCACTTTAAAAACAGCAGCCTAAAACTGAACTGCCTGAGTGTTATCATTACTCCAAAGCAGCATAATTACCATTAGGAGAGAATTGGTTCCTTTAAAGGAAAAAATAATGAAGGGAAAACTTCTTAAAATGAGTTTTATTACATTTTTCTTATAAAATTAGTCTTTCATTTTGTTGATTAATGTTTGAGTTTAAGATTTTGATGTAGGCATTTCACCATTATAATTCTGAAATATGGGAAGTCCTTGAAAACATTCCCGGATTGCCTTCTGTCTGTCTGCCTTGTAAAAGATCCTTTCAGTTAAATGGACCATCCTCCTTAAATGATGTCATTAGCTTGGATT